>JAEHOE010000204.1:0-155440 GCA_016858145.1 Edaphochlamys debaryana | reverse complement strand
CGGAGCACTGCGCGGCTGCAGTCAGCAGCAGCCGGAGGTCTGTAACGCCTGGAGAGGGTTGCACAACGGCTGGCAGGCGACCCGCTTCGCTCGGGTCCGACGAGGTCCGGGTAGTGACGGGCCAGCCACCCACGCCGCCCCCTGGCCTTAAGCCTTGCGCTTCCCGGCTGGTGTGTCGCGGCAGCAAGCTCTCATGGGGGTCTACTGCGCGTGGTACCCCGTCGAGAGGCAGGGGCTCGCGCGGCTGCGTGGGGTCCGGAGCTCAGCGGCGGGAGGCACAATCCTGCACTCGGCCGTGGCCGTGGCGGGCGCCGCGGCCTGGTGAGGAGGCTCGTGCTCGGGTCCCGCCCCGGCTCTGGTCCTACGCCCGGCTCACGGGCTCCAGTGTCGTCAGTCCTTCTGCGCCCAGCTGCAGGAGTGCCTGGGCCTTGCCTGCATGCGGCGTGGGCGGTGGAGCGGGCTCTCCACGCGGCTTGAAGGAGCAGAGGCAGCTTGGCCGTGTGGCCTTGAAGGGGCCAAGCAACCTGGTCCCCCCCTGCAGGGCGGTTTTGGTGCTGCTGCCAAGGGCGGACCAGCTGGTGGTGCGCAGCGGCTGGATGGGGAGCGCAGGGGGCTTGCCTGCAGCTGGAGACGGGGGTGGCAGCCGGGCCGAGCGAGGGCCGAGGGACACCGCACCTTGCGCAGGTTTCCAATGCGCCACGGCATGCCGGCGGAGGCGTGGTCAGCAGCGGAGACTTGCAGCGGAGGGAGCTGGCGTCGCTGCCGGGGTGTGGGCTCCCAAGCCTCCGCGCGTGAGCTCGCCCTCAGGCAGCCCGGAGCCCGCTGATGCGGGGTCCTGTCGCTGTGGCTTGGGGGCGCTGCGTCGCCTTGTCCTTCTCCTGTGCACGGTGTCTCTAGACGCCTCTTTGCTGCCGGACCGCCCTTTTGTCGCTGTCTGGGATAGCCGAGGCTGCCTGCGGGGGCGACGCTGTGGATGCGGGGTGTGCATTACAAGACCAGTGTCGGCGGGCGGGCCTGGCGCACGCACGATCATCAAGGCAGTTGGAGGGGAGGCGAGCATAAGCATGCCTGCGGGCTGCTATCACGTGTCTCCCGTCCTGACGGGCAGAGCTGAGGTTACACGGGGGCAGGGGCGCTGGAGGAACAGGGGGCGCTGGGGCGACCACGCATGCGTGTGCCGGGCCCCGCCTTAGCTTCCTTCCCTTCTGCGGGGGCCAGCCAGCCTCCACTGAGCGCCACTCCTGTGAAGTCCATGCCACGGGTGCGAGCGTACGTGGGGAGGGCACTTGGTCCGGCTGGGAGCCGGGGGCTGAGCGGGGGGCGGGGTTCGCCGAGCGCACGGGGGCACGGCTGCACGACCGCGATGTTGCCGCGCAGCCCGGAGCTTTCAACAGCGCGACTTCCTGTTCTCGTGTTATAGATGGAACTGCTACTTGCACTTCTGGCTTTCCTATCGTGCGTCTGCAGCTTACCGAGATGCGCGACCTCGCTTGGTCCGCCTTGCGCGCTTCATTCCAGTGCGTACCCCACTTGATGCTCTACCTTGGCGCGAAGCTCGGAAGCCTCAACCCGAGCGCTCGCTTTTTTTTCCTCGCAAAAGAAGAAGAGTCTTCGCGCCAACCCAACGATGACCACGCGACTCCTCGTCAGCCCCTGCGTATGATAGCTGAATCGTCTGCGTACGACTCTGCAGCTCAATAATGGCGCTCACGCTCGCCAAGCCTGCATCGAATCGGCGCCCCCGCGAAACTTGCACGACCGGAGCACTGCGCGGCTGCAGTCAGCAGCAGCCTGGAGGTCTGTCGACGCCTGGAGAGGGTTGCACAACGCTGGCAGGCGACCCGCTTCCTCGGGTCCGACGAGGTCCGGGTAGTGACGGGTGCCAGCCACCCCACGCCGCCCCCTGGCCTTAAGCCTTGCGCTTCCCGGCTGGTGTGTCGCGGCAGCAAGCTCTCATGGGGGGTCTACTGCGCGTGGTACCCCGTCGAGAGGCAGGGGCTCGCGCGGCTGCGTGGGGTCCGGAGCTCAGCGGCGGGAGGCACAATTCCTGCACTCGGCCGTGGCCGTGGCGGGCGCCGCAGCCTGGTGAGGAGGCTCGTGCTCGGGTCCCCGCCCGGCTCTGGTCCTACGCCCGGCTCACGGGCTCCAGTGTCGTCAGTCCTTCTGCGCCCAGCTGCAGGAGTGCCTGGGCCTTGCCTGCATGCGGCGTGGGGCGGTGGAGCGGGCTCTCCACGCGGCCTTGAAGAGCAGAGGCAGCTTGGCCGTGTGGCCTTGAAGGGGCCAAGCAACCTGGTCCCCCCCTGCAGGGCGGTTTTGGTGCTGCTGCCAAGGGCGGACCAGCTGGTGGTGCGCAGCGGCTGGATGGGGAGCGCAGGGGGCTTGCCTGCAGCTGGAGACGGCGGGTGCAGCCGGGCCGAGCGAGGGCCGAGGGACACCGCACCTTGCGCAGGTTTCCAATGCGCCACGGCATCCGGCGGAGGCGTGGTCAGCAGCGGAGACTTGCAGCGGAGGGAGCTGGCGTCGCTGCCGGGGTGTGGGCTCCCAAGCCTCCGCGCGTGAGCTCGCCCTCAGGCAGCCCGGAGCCCGCTGATGCGGGGTCCTGTCGCTGTGGCTTGGGGGCGCTGCGTCGCCTTGTCCTTCTCCTGTGCACGGTGTCTCTAGACGCCTCTTTGCTGCCGGACCGCCCCTTTTGTCGCTGTCTGGGATAGCCGAGGCTGCCTGCGGGGGCGACGCTGTGGATGCGGGGTGTGCATTACAAGACCAGTGTCGGCGGGCGGGCCTGGCGCACGCACGATCATCAAGGCAGTTGGAGGGGAGGCGAGCATAAGCATGCCTGCGGGCTGCTATCACGTGTCTCCCGTCCTGACGGGCAGAGCTGAGGTTACACCGGGGGCAGGGGCGCTGGAGGAACAGGGGGCGCTGGGGCGACCACGCATGCGTGTGCCGGGCCCCGCCTTAGCTTCCTTCCCTTCTGCGGGGGCCAGCCAGCCTCCACTGAGCGCCACTCCTGTGAAGTCCATGCCACGGGTGCGAGCGTACGTGGGGAGGGGCACTTGGTCCGGCTGGGAGCCGGGGGCTGAGCGGGGGGCGGGGTTCGCCGAGCGCACGGGGGGCACGGCTGCACGACCGCGATGTTGCCGCGCAGCCCGGAGCTTTCAACAGCGCGACTTCCTGTTCTCGTGTTATAGATGGAACTGCTACTTGCACTTCTGGCTTTCCTATCGTGCGTCTGCAGCTTACCGAGATGCGCGACCTCGCTTGGTCCGCCTTGCGCGCTTCATTCCAGTGCGTACCCCACTTGATGCTCTACCTTGGCGCGAAGCTCGGAAGCCTCAACCCGAGCGCTCGCTTTTTTTCCTCGCAAAGAAGAAGAGTCTTCGCGCCAACCCAACGATGACCACGCGACTCCTCGTCAGCCCCTGCGTATGATAGCTGAATCGTCTGCGTACGACTCTGCAGCTCAATAATGGCGCTCACGCTCGCCAAGCCTGCATCGATCGGCGCCCCCGCGAACTTGCACGACCGGAGCACTGCGCGGCTGCAGTCAGCAGCAGCCTGGAGGTCTGTCGACGCCTGGAGAGGGTTGCACAACGGCTGGCAGGCGACCCGCTTCGCTCGGGTCCGACGAGGTCCGGGTAGTGACGGGGCCAGCCACCCCACGCCGCCCCCTGGCCTTAAGCCTTGCGCTTCCCGGCTGGTGTTGTCGCGGCAGCAAGCTCTCATGGGGGGTCTACTGCGCGTGGTACCCCGTCGAGAGGCAGGGGCTCGCGCGGCTGCGTGGGGTCCGGAGCTCAGCGGCGGGAGGGCACAATCCTGCACTCGGCCGTGGCCGTGGCGGGGCGCCGCGGCCTGGTGAGGAGGCTCGTGCTCGGGTCCCCGCCCGGCTCTGGTCCTACGCCCGGCTCACGGGCTCCAGTGTCGTCAGTCCTCCTGCGCCCAGCTGCAGGAGTGCCTGGGCCTTGCCTGCATGCGGCGTGGGCGGTGGAGCGGGCTCTCCACGTGGCTTGAAGGAGCAGAGGCAGCTTGGCCGTGTGGCCTTGAAGGGACCAAGCAACCTGGTCCCCCCCCTGCAGGGCGGTTTTGGTGCTGCTGCCAAGGGCGGACCAGCTGGTGGTGCGCAGCGGCTGGATGGGGAGCACAGGGGGCTTGCCTTCAGCTGGAGACGGCGGGTGGCAGCCGGGCCGAGCGAGGGCCGAGGGACACCGCACCTTGCGCAGGTTTCCAACGCGCCACGGCATGCCGGCGGAGGCGTGGTCAGCAGCGGAGACTTGCAGCGGAGGGAGCTGGCGTCGCTGCCGGGGTGTGGGCTCCCAAGCCTCCGCGCGTGAGCTCGCCCTCAGGCAGCCCGGAGCCCGCTGATGCGGGGTCCTGTCGCTGTGGCTTGGGGGCGCTGCGTCGCCTTGTCCTTCTCCTGTGCACGGTGTCTCTAGACGCCTCTTGCTGCCGGACCGCCCCTTTTGTCGCTGTCTGGGATAGCCGAGGCTGCCTGCGGGGGCGACGCTGTGGATGCGGGGTGTGCATTACAAGACCAGTGTCGGCGGGCGGGCCTGGCGCACGCACGATCATCAAGGCAGTTGGAGGGGAGGCGAGCATAAGCATGCCTGCGGGCTGCTATCACGTGTCTCCCGTCCTGACAGGCAGAGCTGAGGTTACACCGGGGGCAGGGGCGCTGGAGGAACAGGGGGCGCTGGGGCGACCACGCATGCGTGTGCCGGGCCCCGCCTTAGCTTCCTTCCCTTCTGCGGGGGCCAGCCAGCCTCCACTGAGCGCCACTCCTGTGAAGTCCATGCCACGGGTGCGAGCGTACGTGGGGAGGGCACTTGGTCCGGCTGGGAGCCGGGGGCTGAGCGGGGGGCGGGGTTCGCCGAGCGCACGGGGGGCACGGCTGCACGACCGCGATGTTGCCGCGCAGCCCGGAGCTTTCAACAGCGCGACTTCCTGTTCTCGTGTTATAGATGGAACTGCTACTTGCACTTCTGGCTTTCCTATCGTGCGTCTGCAGCTTACCGAGATGCGCGACCTCGCTTGGTCCGCCTTGCGCGCTTCATTCCAGTGCGTACCCCACTTGATGCTCTACCTTGGCGCGAAGCTCGGAAGCCTCAACCCGAGCGCTCGCTTTTATTCCTCGCAAAAGAAGAAGAGTCTTCGCGCCAACCCAACGATGACCACGCGACTCCTCGTCAGCCCCTGCGTATGATAGCTGAATCGTCTGCGTACGACTCTGCAGCTCAATAATGGCGCTCACGCTCGCCAAGCCTGCATCGATCGGCGCCCCCGCGAACTTGCACGACCGGAGCACTGCGCGGCTGCAGTCAGCAGCAGCCTGGAGGTCTGTCGACGCCTGGAGAGGGTTGCACAACGGCTGGCAGGCGACCCGCTTCGCTCGGGTCCGACGAGGTCCGGGTAGTGACGGGGCCAGCCACCCCACGCCGCCCCCTGGCCTTAAGCCTTGCGCTTCCCGGCTGGTGTGTCGCGGCAGCAAGCTCTCATGGGGGGTATACTGCGCGTGGTACCCCGTCGAGAGGCAGGGGCTCGCGCGGCTGCGTGGGGTCCGGAGCTCAGCGGCGGGAGGCACAATCCTGCACTCGGCCGTGGCCGTGGCGGGGCGCCGCGGCCTGGTGAGGAGGCTCGTGCTCGGGTCCCCGCCCGGCTCTGGTCCTACGCCCGGCTCACGGGCTCCAGTGTCGTCAGTCCTCCTGCGCCCAGCTGCAGGAGTGCCTGGGCCTTGCCTGCATGCGGCGTGGGCGGTGGAGCGGGCTCTCCACGCGGCTTGAAGGAGCAGAGGCAGCTTGGCCGTGTGGCCTTGAAGGGACCAAGCAACCTGGTCCCCCCCTGCAGGGCGGTTTTGGTGCTGCTGCCAAGGGCGGACCAGCTGGTGGTGCGCAGCGGCTGGATGGGGAGCACAGGGGGCTTGCCTTCAGCTGGAGACGGCGGGTGGCAGCCGGGCCGAGCGAGGGCCGAGGGACACCGCACCTTGCGCAGGTTTCCAACGCGCCACGGCATGCCGGCGGAGGCGTGGTCAGCAGCGGAGACTTGCAGCGGAGGGAGCTGGCGTCGCTGCCGGGGTGTGGGCTCCCAAGCCTCCGCGCGTGAGCTCGCCCTCAGGCAGCCCGGAGCCCGCTGATGCGGGGTCCTGTCGCTGTGGCTTGGGGGCGCTGCGTCGCCTTGTCCTTCTCCTGTGCACGGTGTCTCTAGACGCCTCTTTGCTGCCGGACCGCCCCTTTTGTCGCTGTCTGGGATAGCCGAGGCTGCCTGCGGGCTCAAGGCAGTTGGAGGGGAGGCGAGCATAAGCATGCCTGCGGGCTGCTATCACGTGTCTCCCGTCCTGACAGGCAGAGCTGAGGTTACACCGGGGGCAGGGGCGCTGGAGGAACAGGGGGCGCTGGGGCGACCACGCATGCGTGTGCCGGGCCCCGCCTTAGCTTCCTTCCCTTCTGCGGGGGCCAGCCAGCCTCCACTGAGCGCCACTCCTGTGAAGTCCATGCCACGGGTGCGAGCGTACGTGGGGAGGGCACTTGGTCCGGCTGGGAGCCGGGGGCTGAGCGGGGGGCGGGGTTCGCCGAGCGCACGGGGGGCACGGCTGCACGACCGCGATGTTGCCGCGCAGCCCGGAGCTTTCAACAGCGCGACTTCCTGTTCTCGTGTTATAGATGGAACTGCTACTTGCACTTCTGGCTTTCCTATCGTGCGTCTGCAGCTTACCGAGATGCGCGACCCTCGCTTGGTCCGCCTTGCGCGCTTCATTCCAGTGCGTACCCCACTTGATGCTCTACCTTGGCGCGAAGCTCGGAAGCCTCAACCCGAGCGCTCGCTTTTTTTCCTCGCAAAAGAAGAAGAGTCTTCGCGCCAACCCAACGATGACCACGCGACTCCTCGTCAGCCCCTGCGTATGATAGCTGAATCGTCTGCGTACGACTCTGCAGCTCAATAATGGCGCTCACGCTCGCCAAGCCTGCATCGATCGGCGCCCCCGCGAACTTGCACGACCGGAGCACTGCGCGGCTGCAGTCAGCAGCAGCCTGGAGGTCTGTCGACGCCTGGAGAGGGTTGCACAACGGCTGGCAGGCGACCCGCTTCGCTCGGGTCCGACGAGGTCCGGGTAGTGACGGGGCCAGCCACCCCACGCCGCCCCCTGGCCTTAAGCCTTGCGCTTCCCGGCTGGTGTGTCGCGGCAGCAAGCTCTCATGGGGGGTCTACTGCGCGTGGTACCCCGTCGAGAGGCAGGGGCTCGCGCGGCTGCGTGGGGTCCGGAGCTCAGCGGCGGGAGGCACAATCCTGCACTCGGCCGTGGCCGTGGCGGGGCGCCGCGGCCTGGTGAGGAGGCTCGTGCTCGGGTCCCCGCCCGGCTCTGGTCCTACGCCCGGCTCACGGGCTTCAGTGTCGTCAGTCCTTCTGCGCCCAGCTGCAGGAGTGCCTGGGCCTTGCCTGCATGCGGCGTGGGCGGTGGAGCGGGCTCTCCACGCGGCTTGAAGGAGCAGAGGCAGCTTGGCCGTGTGGCCTTGAAGGGGCCAAGCAACCTGGTCCCCCCCTGCAGGGCGGTTTTGGTGCTGCTGCCAAGGGCGGACCAGCTGGTGGTGCGCAGCGGCTGGATGGGGAGCGCAGGGGGCTTGCCTGCAGCTGGAGACGGCGGGTGGCAGCCGGGCCGAGCGAGGGCCGAGGGACACCGCACCTTGCGCAGGTTTCCAATGCACCACGGCATGCCGGCGGAGGCGTGGTCAGCAGCGGAGACTTGCAGCGGAGGGAGCTGGCGTCGCTGCCGGGGTGTGGGCTCCCAAGCCTCCGCGCGTGAGCTCGCCCTCAGGCAGCCCGGAGCCCGCTGATGCGGGGTCCTGTCGCTGTGGCTTGGGGGCGCTGCGTCGCCTTGTCCTTCTCCTGTGCACGGTGTCTCTAGACGCCTCTTTGCTGCCGGACCGCCCCTTTTGTCGCTGTCTGGGATAGCCGAGGCTGCCTGCGGGGGCTACGCTGTGGATGCGGGGTGTGCATTACAAGACCAGTGTCGGCGGGCGGGCTTGGCGCACGCACGATCATCAAGGCAGTTGGAGGGGAGGCGAGCATAAGCATGCCTGCGAGCTGCTATCACGTGTCTCCCGTCCTGACGGGCAGAGCTGAGGTTACACCGGGGGCAGGGGCGCTGGAGGAACAGGGGGCGCTGGGGCGACCACGCATGCGTGTGCCGGGCCCCGCCTTAGCTTCCTTCCCTTCTGCGGGGGCCAGCCAGCCTCCACTGAGCGCCACTCCTGTGAAGTCCATGCCACGGGTGCGAGCGTACGTGGGGAGGGCACTTGGTCCGGCTGGGAGCCGGGGGCTGAGCGGGGGGCGGGGTTCGCCGAGCGCATGGGGGGCACGGCTGCACGACCGCGATGTTGCCGCGCAGCCCGGAGCTTTCAACAGCGCGACTTCCTGTTCTCGTGTTATAGATGGAACTGCTACTTGCACTTCTGGCTTTCCTATCGTGCGTCTGCAGCTTACCGAGATGCGCGACCTCGCTTGGTCCGCCTTGCGCGCTTCATTCCAGTGCGTACCCCACTTGATGCTCTACCTTGGCGCAAAGCTCGGAAGCCTCAACCCGAGCGCTCGCTTTCATTCCTCGCAAAAGAAGAAGAGTCTTCGCGCCAACCCAACGATGACCACGCGACTCCTCGTCAGCCCCTGCGTATGATAGCTGCATCGTCTGTGTACGACTCTGCAGCTCAATAATGGCGCTCACGCTCGCCAAGCCTGCATCGATCGGCGCCCCCGCGAACTTGCACGACCGGAGCACTGCGCGGCTGCAGTCAGCAGCAGCCTGGAGGTCTGTCGACGCCTGGAGAGGGTTGCACAACGGCTGGCAGGCGACCCGCTTCGCTCGGGTCCGACGAGGTCCGGGTAGTGACGGGGGCCAGCCACCCCACGCCGCCCCCTGGCCTTAAGCCTTGCGCTTCCCGGCTGGTGTGTCGCGGCAGCAAGCTCTCATGGGGGGTCTACTGCGCGTGGTACCCCGTCGAGAGGCAGGGGCTCGCGCGGCTGCGTGGGGTCCGGAGCTCAGCGGCGGGAGGCACAATCCTGCACTCGGCCGTGGCCGTGGCGGGGCGCCGCGGCCTGGTGAGGAGGCTCGTGCTCTGGTCCCCGCCCGGCTCTGGTCCTACGCCCGGCTCACGGGCTCCAGTGTCGTCAGTCCTCCTGCGCCCAGCTGCGGGAGTGCCTGGGCCTTGCCTGCATGCGGCGTGGGCGGTGGAGCGGGCTCTCCACGCGGCTTGAAGGAGCAGAGGCAGCTTGGCCGTGTGGCCTTGAAGGGACCAAGCAACCTGGTCCCCCCCTGCAGGGCGGTTTTGGTGCTGCTGACAAGGGCGGACCAGCTGGTGGTGCGCAGCGGCTGGATGGGGAGCGCAGGGGGCTTGCCTGCAGCTGGAGACAGCGGGTGGCAGCCGGGCCGAGCGAGGGCCGAGGGACACCGCACCTTGCGCAGGTTTCCAATGCGCCACGGCATGGTGGTGCGCATGAGCAAGGCCACAGCCGTTAGCTGCTAAGCGCTAGGGCATTCCTTCTTTTCTCTTGGCCTCACGTGGGGTGCACGTGGTGACAGCAGGCAGGACAGCAGGGAGGACCAGGGTTTTTGCGTGAGTGTGGCTTGAGCGGAAGCAGGTCAAGCGGGGCGAAGCGTGCGAGAGAGGCCCTGACTGGCAGGGTGCGTGGCCCACAGGGGCCGTGGTGGCTCCCCTGGCTCTGGCTGTAAAGTGTAAAGATCGCGAAACCTCGTCAAGCACAACTCTGACCAATGCCCAAGGCCCCAGTAAAGGGTAGGGTAGCTTTTGCGGTCGCCCCTCGGCGCAGGGGGAGGCGGGCATAGCCCCCGCGCAGCACACAAGCAACAAGGCTATCTAGCACTACACGGAGCGGTACGCGCAGGAGATGTAGTCGGTGATGCGGCTGATAGCGGCGCAGGGGGACGTGCCCGGGGCCTGGCGGGGACGGGCGGGTGCGCGTGGGCGCGAGCTGGGCGCAATCGCGCCGACAGAGGTCGACAGAGCAGGCAAGCCGCCCCAGAGTTTCCATATACAGTATAAATTGCGTGGCCGATGCGGGCTAGCCTCAACAGGGTTCTCTTCCACTTCGTTCGGGCACATTTCTCAGCACTACGCATTCGCGATCCGCGAGCCGTCTCCAGCACACGCCCCGCTCCCTTGCCCTCGCCCAGCTGCATAGCCAGCATACATACGGAGCTCCTGGGGTGCGCGGCTGGGGCGCTGGAGCGCTGGCGCCGGGAGCCATTTTCCGAGCACCACCGACCGGGTTTCCGAGCAGCCAGGTCAGCAGCAGTACCCATAAGGTACCCAGCGGCACCAGGGCGAGGCCAGAAAGCGACAAAAGGAGACCCTTTGGGGCGGCACGAACCGTGGAGGGCCCGAGTTGCACTCCCCGCTCCCCTGCACAGCAGCACATAACAAGCGCGGCGCTGACGGAAGAGCAGCAAGCCTGGGAATCGCGTGGGCTCGAGCGCAAACCGATTGCGACAAAGTCGTCGGGCCGCGACAGCCCCTCAGAGCACCTAATACACATAGAAGAGAGCGAGGAGAGCAAGCCGGGATTGAGGACCAAATCACGCGATACGTAGGCAAGGCGTAGGCAAGGCGTTGCAACGCCCACGTGGGCACCACAAGGCAGCGACGCGACCTCTTGCGACTGGGGCAGTCGGGCACGAGGCACGAGGCTTCGGACACCACCGTGGGACTCGAGCACCGCGTGCGCGCGGCGTCCCCCGTCCCCCGTCCCCCCTCGCCCAAGGCGCACGGGAAGCCAAGGTCGCATAGCTGACCCTTACCTCCCCTGCGCCCGGCCGCACCCCCCTGGGCCCTTGCCCGGCACCCCTCACTCCACCCCCCACCCCTTTGCAGCTCATGGTGTCGACATGGCCGTCTTGTGCGCGCCTGCTTCACCTTCGCGATGCGGCTTCCAGCCACGTGCTCGTCAAACCCCCCTCACCCCCCCCGCAAACCACAGCGCCGCCACCCCCGCGAAGCATGAACCTGGCATGTTCCTACCACCGGCTTGTGAACCGCCCTCGCCTTTCCCCCGTGCCCGCTCGCCCACCGCGCCCCGCCCACCGCGGCCCCCCGCGCCCCGCGCCGCTCAGCCTCCCCCCGCGCCCCCATGCCACACACCCACACCAACGCAAAGCCTGCTTGTGCTCCTCGCGCTCTCGGGGCCCCGTCACCCCCCTCCCCCCCCACGCCCTCCGCGCCCCTCGCCCGGTACCCCCAGTCCCGCACCCAACCATCGTGCTCTGCGCTGCATTGCGCTTTGCTTTAACCCACCCCGAGCTCCCTGTGCCCTTCACGCGCTCGGTGCCCCCCACGCCCTCCACGCGGCTCGCGCTGGCACGCTCCTCGCACCCGTCGCACCCCTGCACCCGTCGCACCCGTCGCTGCTACCAGTGGGTTCGCCCGTCCCACGGCTCACAAGGAGCCCTGCGCTCTCCGTCCAGCCCTGCAGTGCCGTTTCCTGTCCCGCTGGGGGCCTGGGGCTGGGGGCCTGGGGGCCTGGGGCCTGGGCCTGGGGGCCTGGGGCCTGAGTGTGGTCAGTGCAAGTTATGACAGGGACATGCGTTCTGGCTTGCAGGGGGCAAGCCCGTGAGGTGGGTCGCTTGGCCCCAGCGTTCAGCGCTGTGACCCCAGGGGGGTCCTTCATTGTAAACACCGAGGACTGGGGCTCGGCTCCTTGCTGGGTTTGCCGGGGCCTGTCTCTGCAAGGGCTGCCTCGTCGTGCAGTGCCCGGGCCCGCCTGCCGGTAGTGAAAGCCTCCGTGTCCCGCTGATGTGCCCGCCCCCGCGCTGCTGCCTGGGACCAGCCGCCTCCGCCGTTGCCCCCATATCGGCCTGCGTCTGCGGAAACGCCCTACGCCACACCACAACCAAGCGCCTCGCTTCGTTGATGTTCTTCTACCCCCACATCGGCCACATCGCAGGCGCTTCGCTTCGTTGATCTCCTCTGCCCCCACATCGGCCCGGCCACCGTGCGCCCCCCAGGCCGGACCTGCACCCGCCGCCGCTTTCCCCCTCGATCCTTGCGTACACCTCGCCCATGCCCCACCAATGGCGTGCGGCCGCGCAGTACATGGGAGCCTGGATTCAGCAGCAACCCTGATGGGCGAGCTCAATCTCTGCGAAGTAGAGGGGTTGGGGTCGGCCGTGGGGGTCCGCCGGGTGCGTGTTTCGCGTACACTTCTCTCTATAATCAACTGCACACTGCGCGATATTTGCTTTGATAGTTCAAGCGCACACCGCCGAAGCATCCCTCCATGATGGCATCCTCCGCGCTCCTTGGGCCTCGCACGCTTCTAAAGCCCGTAGGCACCACCAGCTTACGCCAGAGGTGTGCACTGCGCAGTTTGCCAGGATGGAAGTCATGCCTTGCTCATGCAAGCGCGTTCCTCGCTCACACCGCTGCGGCCCGCTTCTCCGCATATCAGCGTATGCTTCACCTCTCGACTTCGTCGCGGCGCAACGCTGGTGCATGCTCAGCCTGACCAAGGCGAAGGTGGGTTCGCGACGCATGGTCCGCCCCACCCCATCGGGGGCGTCAGCACAGGGCGTCAGCGGGCAAAGCGCACATTCCATGTCCACTTCGCAGGGAATGAGACAAGGGGGGGCGCTCTAAGGGTCGCTTGTCGCAAAAGGGGGGGGGGGTAAGGGGAGGGGGCGTTACCTCGGACAAAACACCGCCCGCCCCGCCCCTCAACGGCCCGCACACAGAGATCTCCGATGCCATGAAGGCTGATCTTGAGCGGCTTCGGGCCCGGCAGGGGCAAAGCAGCAGCCAGGAGGGCCCACTGCGCCAGCCCACCCCCTCGGTACGCTAGCGCGGAGACTCGGGGAAACGGGAAACGCGTCGGCCTGCGCATGCGGCAACCCCGAGAGATACCACGGTTACTGCTCATCCCTTGTGCAGACCACGGGCGGATCCTCGGATGAGGGGCTTTTCGCCAGCGCCAAGGAGACTCTGGACAAGGTGAGCGAGGGATACACCACACCGCACGGCATCGTGGCCGCCGGTGGCCTCCCCGGTCGTTGTAGACAAGCATGCCTCCCCTCACTCGTTTGATGGCTGCAGATCCTCATTGCCGACTTCTTCCTCATCCTCTTCATTCTGGCGTGGCTAGCAGCCGGCGTCGTGCAGGTGTGATGGGGCTGAGCTGGGGCGGCGAGTGACCCGTACGATGCGCCGTTCCCTCTTTGTAATGCCTTCTCCTGCCCCCTCCACAGGCTGGCCTCGGCGGCGGCTCCTCCTCCCTGCTGGACGCGTGGTACCCCCTGTGGCCCATCCTGTGGCAGCCGGCGCTGGGGATCCTGATGGCGGGGGCGCTGGTGAGCGGAGGCATCGGCTGGGTGGCGGAGCAGCAGCAGAAGCGGTAGGCCGGAGAGGCCAGGAGCAGAGCGAGTGGCAACAGAGCAAGCCGGGCGTGCGGTGGGTTTTGACTGCTTCCACTATGGCGTAGGGGCGCGAGGCCCTGTGTCCATGCGCCGGCAAGCCCTAGGGGGGAACGAGGCGGCGGAGAGTTAAAGACGGAGGTCGGAAGGCATCGCCCGTCGTGCGTGACGAGGTGCATTTCCATGAGCATGTGGGGGTGGAGGGTCGGTTACCGCCGAGGGCGCATGGATCTGTGCTCATCATGTGGTGCGAGGTCCCCGGCGCGTACTACGTAGCGCTGCGCTGATAGAGAGCGGGTGGTTGTTGTAACGAACCTCCGGTGCGTTGATCTGCTTGACCAGCATGGACAAGTAGGGCAGCCGCGTCCTGGGCCAGACTGGGGCCGCCGGCGTGAGCGGTCCTTACACAAGGCGTTGCTGTAGTTGATGCCCATGGCAGCCCCCGCCTGCAGCGGATGGGCATCGCCGGCGTGCTCGCACGAGGAGCGTGCTGTAATCCCAGCAGCGTCACTGAGGTCCCCTTTACCCGGTACCCCATCCCGCGCACCAACGGCCTTCGCCGCTTTGCACGGCGACCGGTGATCGCCAAAGCCCACAGGAATGTACCTGCCAAAATGAAGCGGACAAAGCGCCGCTGCGTGAGCGCAGAAAGTGTTCCAGCGGCGCGGCCCGCCGCTTTCCAGGGATCCATCTCGCACGCTGCCAGTAAGTTACATCCGTAAGCAAGGCTGCTTGGGGGGCAGTATTGAGCGCCCGAGAAGGATGTTTTTTGATGCGTCTGTCGAGGCAGCGTCTGGCGGAGGCTATCGTGCTTGTGAGGGAGAGTGGATAAGCCTCGCCTGCGGGTGGGGCGGGAACCGCGTCGAATGCAACTCGACATGCTCATCGCAATCGGCGGCCACCGCTGCATGCCTCCATTGGTTCCCCCCAGCCCACCCCCACCGAAGCGCACCCCCGTTCATAGGCGGCTACGCTTCACAGACGCTTTGCGTCGGCCTGCACAATACGATGCCAACGCACCGCGGCGCTACGCGGCCTACGCCCAGTTGCCTGTTTGATAACCCCATCCACCGGGGGGCATGGAGCGAAGGGTGCCATTGTGCTCTGCATTGTGTCTGCATCTGTGCGCTGCATTGCGCTTTGCTTTCAGCCCCATCCACAGCGCACGCCGCCACGGCCTCCCGCTTCGCGTTCGTGAAGCCCTCGGGCCCCCGGGGGCCAGGGCAGAAGAGCTCGGTCCTGCCTGCAGGTCCTCGCTCAGCCCCTGCTCACGGATGCACTCCAGCCGCGCCTCCCCGTGTGGCCCTCCGGTCCTTGTCCGCACCTTGGGCTGCAGGGTCTGCAGCAGCTGAAGGGTCTTGATGAGGATGTGTTTGCATGGCTTCAGACACTCGTACCGCACTCGGTTGGCTTGCCCCAGACTCTGCTCGGAGAGTAGAGCAGGGGCTACGCCTACGCGGTCACGTCGCAGGGCGCACTGTTGGTGAATCGCCCGAAATTGGATATTTTGCATTGTAGGAAGTTCTGGAGTCGTTGACGCGCTCACGGGCTCCCGCCGCCAGGCAGTGCCCCAGCGTAGAAGCAGAGTGCCGTTTAAAGCAATGGACAGGCCGCAGGAGCCGCGGGAAGCCCTGGCGAGGGACGCGGGCGACCCGTTTGCGGACTGCCGACGCGTTTGCGGTGTTCTCCCGAGGCACGCTCAAGCTCCTGCGACGAGCCGCGCGTGCCAAGCATGCTGCATTAGGCGTGTCGCCTACATGATGCGCCTCGTCGCGTGTTGCAGCGCGACGGGGTGCACGTGCCGTGCCGCAGCCACGCGGCCTCCCTCCCCCCGCAGCCCCCTGCGCCGCCTGCGACCCACCGGCGACCCACCGGCCATGCACACGCAACCCAAGTCCCACTCCCAAAAAAAAGGGGGGCAAGCCCGGACTGCTGCGCAGCTCAGTGGTTGTTAAAGAGTACAGTGCTGCTGCACCGCCAGCGCAGCAGCCTCAACGACTGTGCACCGGCGCAAAGAGCGTCACAGCGGCCGCCGCAGCAGGCCCCCTCCAGCAGCAGCCCCGCCTCGCATCACCCTGCCATAGCCCCAGCTCGCCATCAGCGTAGACCAGAGACCCAGAAGAGATAACCGGTAACCAGCCCCTGTGCTTTCATGTCAGGTGAGGGCTGTCTTATCGCCTACCCATGATTACCCACCAGACCCTATCTTTGCAGCGTCAACAGCGCTGCACCGCAGCCGTGGCCTAGATCTGTCCCTGCCTCTGTATCGCGCACCCAGGAGGTTATGTGGGAGCGCGCTGCATGTTGCAAGCCGCAATACCATGATGAGCCACACAGTACAGCCACACAAGCTCCGCGCACCCAGGTTAGCACCGTGCCTACTACTAAGTATTGCGCATCCCGGCCGCTTCGGGTCCACCATGGATACCGTCACTTTCGCCCCTGCTCCATCGACGCTCCCCGCCTTCGGCACTCCATTCTGCCATTCTGTGTTGTTTGGTACCGTACGTGTTGTTACACGGCCAAGGGCATCAGCCGTGAACTCCCATACGGGCCGTGGGCCAAAGGGACGTGTGTCCAGTGAAGCACGAACGAATCTAGGAGAACGAAGCTAGGTTGAGTGGGCCCCAAAGCGTCTCTCCCAGATCTCACGCAGGGCACAGGCCAGCTGCCTGGCATCCGACCGAGTCATGGTGGAACCCGTATCACTATTAGGCCCGCACTGGAGTGGCGCCCGTGCAGCCGTGTACGCCGGGCACTCTAACAATGCGTGCCGCTTCGGGCACACTCGCTCATCCCTAGGCAGCCCTGTGTCTAAATTAACACGCAGGGGCCAGCAGCCCATGAGGAAGCGCATGAGTGACTGATGATCCTTTACGGGAATAAAGATCCGCGCATGGGCGGGCAGAGAGGGTGGTGTCGAACCCCACGCCGTCAGCCCCATCCAATGCTTGTACCGCGACATTTTGACCCCCGGTTGCTTCTGGTCGGACACACAGTCACGTGGCTCAGGGTCCAGCCGTTCGTGACTCCAGCCCGCAGATAAATGCTCCCGGATAGCCTCCATGACAGCACTCACACTCAGAGGCCGTGCGGCAGCCCACTCCGCCCGCTCCCGGAAGCCCGCCACTGCATCCGGTCCGCCCTCCCACAAATCAACTTCCAGAAATGCAAGAAAGGCGAGCACTTTAGCACCCCAACCTCCCCATTGCGGGTTCACCAAGCCCAATCTAAGCTCCTCTATCAGTGCCTCATGAACTTGTGACCCTGGCCTCTTTGCACAGCGATTCAGAAACCCACGACAATTGAGGCCCAGTGCTCATGCAGGATTGCAGGGGGAGAGCCCCCATCTCCGCAAACAGAGGTCTATGGGCAGGCCGCATCGCCCCCACGGTGTGCCTCAGGTAGGTTATCTGCAGCCGCACCGCTGGGTCCCGGAGACAAGCCTCAAAAAGCCCAGATGCTAGGTTCCTGCTATCTCTCCGCCGACTCCCCTTCACCGCATCCATGAGAACGTCTCCGTAGGAAAGAATCGACCGTACTTGCACATTGAAACTCCGTATCCTCAGTGCTGGGGCCCACAGCTTGTTTGGTACCGAGACGATTGTGGGTGTGCACCAGCCGAGGTTAACGATCTCTATGTTTGGTAGCAGCTGTGGGTTCTTCTCCCTAAGCAATTGCGTCACGACCTGCAGGCGGCGGTGTCATGAGGGCTGAGTACTGGAGAATGAGCCGGGTAGGTACCGTAGTCTGGAACCCATTCTCCCCCGCGTCCTCACCTTGATACAGTAAACTTGCAGATCAAACGAGAGAACTTTGGCCCCAAGGGACGCCGCTAGCATCGTAAAGTAGCCTGAAGTCGGACGCCGGCGGGCGTTCGGGTGGTGGTGGGGAGAGATTGTTCAGCATGGAGGGCGGCGGGGGGATTGTGAGCGAACATTCCTTGGCGTGGACTGCGAGCGGCTCACACTGGAACGAGTACCGCATCCGGCTCGTACACCTATGTCCAGTAGCCCTCAAGACGTTCGGACAGCCGCCAGAACTTCGCGGACCTCCACAGACTGCTATCCCAGGACCATCCTTTTAGGGTCCTGGTAGATTTTCCTAGCCGCGCTTCCCCAGAGCCTCACTTCTATAGCCCCCTGCGTCGCCTGCCCAGCAATCAATCCCAGCTGCCGCCCCAGTCCCCAGAACCGCCTTTCCCAGCTGCCGCTGCCCAGTCCCCATACCCCAAGTCCCAGACCCGCCTTCCCAAGCTGTCCCTGCCCATTCTCCAGAGCCGCCTTCCTCAGTCGCCATCCACGTTGCACATGGGTGCTTGCACATGGTACCCCGCAGGGCGCCGGGCTTCCCATATCCCGGGGTTGTGCCGCAAAAGATGTGATTGGCCCCTAGGAAGAACGCACCTGAGTTCATGCCCGCATCCACGACGATTTGATCACGTTGACCTCTCAATATGCGGTTGAAGATCTGCACTACTTGCTTTTTGGCCTTTCATTTGCGGAGCGACGGGCGGCGCAGGGGCACCCCTCAGGGCGCATAGTGATGACCGACTTAGTGATGATGATGACTGAGAGCGCGAGAATGTAATAACCATCGAAGTGCCAGAACGAGCCCTTGGCTTGCCACCCAGGCTACTGCACACCTCTTTGAGTACTCATGGCTCTTGCAAGGAAGCTGAATCGAAGAGGGGCGGCGGAAGGTTCGAAGTCGGTGCTGGGCTTCGTGCCAAACCCATCGCGAGGGCACAGTGGTCAGCGAGGGTCACGCACACTACTTGCTTTTCCGAAAGCAGCTCGAAGTGACGCGCATCGAGGATTCCAGGGGTGCCCTCTTCGTGGAACGTGAACGAGGCGGGCAGCGTCGAAGGCGTCGCGGGCTGGAAAGCTCCGCTGTACCAAGCCGTGTGAACCGCCACTACAACCGCCGCTAAAAGTAAGAGCGGCAGCTTGAGACGCGGTGCCTGGCTGCGATGCATGTTCTTGCTATGTGCTTGGTATGGGCAACGGGACCTGGGGAAGGGTCAGCTGGCAGCTCTGGGGAACGCCAGCCCAAAGACTTGTTGAGGCGTGCGCCAACGGCCCCGCTGCCTGCGGCTGCCACCCATGACGTGCAGCCTGAGGCAGTCCACCGCTCGGGCAACGCAAGAGCCGGATGCCGTACGGATATGGCAAACCTGGCTGGGACCCGCTCTCGTGCTGCCTTCCCCTCTTCCGCTTTGTAGCATATGGGACGGTGTGCGGGTTGCTCCTGAGGGTAGTTATAGCTGGTGACCAGTGGACTAGAGCTGGCACTACTACAGGCGCCACCGCGCGGGCAATGCAATGATGGGGAACGATCCAAGAGGGGCTGGTGATTTTAGGGGTGGTGCGGGCTGGTAATTGAAGGGGTGGTCATACCAAGGACCACGGCCCACAGGCGAAGGGCTGTTCCTGTCCCCTCCCCTCCCCTTCCCCGTCTCAAGCTCTCAGCCAAACTGACGCCGGCGCTACGATCCATGTTTCTTTCCTGCATCCGCGTGTTTCGCCCCGTGTCCATTCTCCAGCCAGGGCCGTGGAGGCAAGGCGGGCGGGCGGGCACCGCCGAGGGGAAGGCGTGAAGCCACCTCCGGGCAGCGTCGGCAGCAAAGGGGGTTGTGCGTCCCTAGGAGAGAGAGCGGCGACGCCCTGCGCCGCCTTTACGCAAGCGGCACCTGCGAGCGGCACCTGAGCGACGGCGGCACTGGCGGCATTGGTGGGGCAGGTGGGGGGTCGAAATCGGCTGATGGCGAACGTCTGGTAGGCGGTTGATCGGCTCAGCCCTCTTTCCGGTACGGAGTTCCCGCACTCCTTGTCATCGGGATACGGTACTTACCTGGTGAGCTACTGCCCTACAACTCGGCACCGGTCAAAAGCCCAGCAGGAGGACTGGAGACGTGTGTTGCAGGGTGCGGGATGGCAGGGATGCCTAGCCAGCAGTGACACGCGCTTAGGACAGAAAGCCCACATGGGGACCTGGGGACATGCATGTCCAGAAGGTTTCGGGCCTCTCCGGAGATTGTTCTGGGTATCAGCCAGAAGGCATCTACGGAAGATATTACACACGCACAAGAGAGCCTCATCCCGCGCTTCCCCAGAGCCGGGCTGGCTGGGGCCAGGGGCCAGGCGCAAGTGACTCAGCCACTCTCCGCAGCGCGTTATAACACTAACAGCGCCAACGGTTCCCTTGGCTCCAGGGCTCCTCCCCAGGACCGCTTCCCCAGGACCCCAGGATTTGGGGAACAAGGTTTGGGAATGAGGCAAGGTTTAGGGAGGGGCAGGAGAGAGCTGGCCTTCCCCAAGCCTGTTCCGCCTTGACGCGACTGCATGGGCTTCCGCCCCTACCGGCTACCGCCGGTTAAGTCCTCGGTGTTTACAATGAAGGACCCCCCTGGGGTCACAGCGCTGAACGCTGGGGCCAAGCGACCCACCTCACGGGCTTGCCCCCTGCAAGCCAGAACGCAAGTCCCTGTCATAACTTGCACTGACCACACTCAGGTCCCACCTTAGTCCTTGGCACGCAATGACCATGCTCAACGTGTATCGATGGCCCCTCCTCGGCCGCGCCTCCTACCAGTAACCGTTCACCGTTCATCATGTGCTCACACTGTTGGCCGTACACCTCTCGATCCTGGCTCTCCCGACCCCACATTCACTCCCACTCTGCGGCTCCCTCCCGTTTGTTATGCGCCGCAGAGGACTATGTCCCCTTTCCGCAAGGTGCACATCCCATCAAACGCCACGTGTAGCTCACCCGGTCCCCGCCGGTTAAGGGGCAAGCCAACGCAGCAGGCGCGCTCGGGTGCTGGCGGAAGCAACAGGGGGAGGGGTAGGAACGAAACCCCCGGACATCATGCCGCAAAACCCGTACGGCACACGACACTGCCGTACAAGGCCTAAATGTCAGCCATTTCGCACCGTTCCGTCGGCTACGGTCTGCTTGTCATGGTCCCCAGCCCTCTGCACGGTCTGCACCTGCCTGCGGCGAAGGTGGTGTGTTGACAGTGACCATGTCCTGGATTCCAACCCCAACCACCAGCCACCGTTGGCACCTCACATGCCGTCAAGGGCACATCCGGTATTCGAACATCGGTTGGCAGCGATTGGCAGTGCGGGGGTGACGGTCCTTGTGCGGAAGGGTGAACGTGAAGGGAGAAGCGCCGTGGCATGCGCGAAGGAGAAGGAGTCAGCTTGCAGGTAGGGCGGCATGCCCCAACTGACCCCAACTGACCGTGGGTCCCCCGCTACGCCGCTACCCGCGGTCTGCTGCTATAATAGAGGCTGGAGAAGGCCTTCGGAGGGGCCAGAACGGCGTGCAGGGCCGCCTGACAAACCCACGGACACACCTTGACGAAATCCCCGGGGGCCCCCCGACCTACTACCTACTCCAAACTTTGGGGGCTCAGAACTTTGCATTCAAACCTCGGTTCTTACATCTAAAAGCGGATTTGGGCTCCTCTCGCCAAACGCTTTCCATTTGAGGCGTGATGTATGTTTGGGACGAACCTACCCCCCCCCCTGGAAGCAACACCCCCCAGGAGCCCGCCCTTGCTGGGCACCAGTCCGGCACATATGGTAAGTATAGGTAAGTTGGCTTGCCCCAGACTCCGCTCGGAGAGCGGAGCAGGGGCTACGCCTATGCGGTCACGTCGCAGGGTGTAGAAAGCGGGGACCGCCGACGCGTTTGTGGCTTCCAGGCACGCTAAAGCTCTTGCGACGAGCCGCGCGTGTCACGCATACTGCATGCAGCATGTTGCCTACACAACGCGCCTCGCGTGTTGCAGCGCCGGGGGTGCACGTCCAGCACTCTCGCCACGCGGCCTCCCTCCCCACGCGGGCCCCCGCTCCGGCCATGCACATCCACACTCCAACAAGTCCCACTCCGACAAGCGGGCGCCCCCATGGGGGCGGAAAAGGGCTGAGCCCCTCACCCATCAAGCCCGGACTGCTGCGCAGCTCAGTGGTTTGCTCACCTTTGGCCCCCCCCCCGCCGCCCCCCCCAACTCTGTTTCTCACATGCATCATCTATCACCTCGGCCCGGACGCCCCCGGGCCCTCCTACAGCCCCAGCCCCCGTCCCCCCACCGGACCGACCTCGCCGTGGTATTCAACAATAATCCAGCACCACCGGCCCCGCTCCTCCGCTTCTACAGCCCAATTGTCCCCCCGTAGAAGGCTCTCCGTGCGGCTGCCGCGCTATCGCCCCCCGAGCCTCGATTCCCCTTCCTCAAAAGCTGCCCTTCCTCAAGCTGCCTTCCCCAGCCGCTGCCCTTATTCAGGGGCTGCCCTTCCTCAAAAGCTGCCTTCCCCAGCCGCTGCCCTTCCTCAAAGCTGCCCTTCCTCAATCGGCGATAGCGTGACAGTCGCAGGAGAGCCCTCTCCGGGGCGTCCGGGGGGACAGCCCACTCCCTTCCCTAGTGGCCCCACGCCCAACCCACCTCTTCCCCAGGCTTCCCGCAGCTGGGCGTCCAGTGGTCGCTGCGGCCCCTGGGCGCCTGCCTGTCCGCCTACGTCGGGGAAGTCTCCTGAGTGACCCGGGTCCGGCCAGGGGGTAAGTATGACGCAGGCGGCAGGCGTCGGGGGGGGGCCTGGGGGCTGGGGCGCGGCCTTGGCGGGGGGGGGGGGGGGGGTAGAAGAACATCAACGAAGCGAAGCGGGGGGGGGGGAGAGCGGGGACGGAGGTCAGGGGGGCGATGCGTTGCATGGGCCGCTACGGATGCACAAGGACCCACAACGGGAAGCTTGGCCTCGAGTAGGCGCTTACTAGTGGCCACTGCGACTGCATTCTTCCGAGCACTGTCTTCGACTGCGTCTGCGCAGAGTCCTCGCTACTACGCAAGAACATGCATCGCAGCCAGGCACCGCGTCTCAAGCTGCCGCTCTTACTTTTAGCGGCAATCGTTGTAGTGGCGGTTCCCACGGCTTGGTACAGCGGAGCTTTCCAAGCCGCGACGCCTTCGACGCTGCCCGCCTCGTTCACGTTCCACGAAGAAGGCACCCCTGGAATCCTCGATGCGCGTCACTTCGAGCTGCTTTCGGAAAAGCAAGTAGTGCAGATCTTCAACCGCATATTGAGAGGTCAACGTGATCAAATCGTCGTGGATGCGGGCATGAACTCAGGTGCGTTCTTCCTAGGGGCCATTCACATCTTTTGCGGCACAACCCCGGGATATGGGAAGCCCGGCGCCGTGCGGGGTACCATGTGCAAGCACCCATGTGCAACGTGGATGGCGACTGAGGAAGGCGGAATGGGCAGGGGCAGCTTGGGAAGGCGGGTCTGGGACTTGGGGTATGGGGACTGGGCAGCGGCAGCTGGGAAAGGCGGTTCTTGGGACTGGGGCGGCAGCTGGGGTTTACTGCCGGGCAGGGGACGCAGGGGGCTATAGAAGTGAGGCTCTGGGGAAGGGCGGCTAGGAAAGCCTACCAGGACCCTTAAAGGATGGTCCTGGGATAGCAGACTGTGGAGGTCCGTGAAGTTCTGGCGGCTTTCCGGACGTCTTGAGGGCTACTGGACATAGGTGTACGAGCCGGATGCGGTACTCGTTCCAGTGTGA
The DNA here is from genome assembly GCA_016858145.1 of Edaphochlamys debaryana. Taxonomy (NCBI): domain Eukaryota; kingdom Viridiplantae; phylum Chlorophyta; class Chlorophyceae; order Chlamydomonadales; genus Edaphochlamys; species Edaphochlamys debaryana. The sequence continues at coordinate 132,467 of JAEHOE010000204.1, read as the reverse complement.
GCCGCAGTCCACGCCAAGGATTGTTCGCTCACAATCCCTCCGCCGCCCTCCATGCTGAACAATCTCTCCCCCCACACACCTGAACGCCCGCCGGCGTCCGACTTCAGGCTACTTTACGATGCTAGCGGCGTCCCTTGGGGCCAAAGTTCTCTCGTTTGATCTGCAAGTTTACTGTATCAAGGTGAGGACGCGGGGGAGAATGGGTTCCAGACTACCTACCCGGCTCATTCTCCAGTACTCAGCCCTCATGACACCGCCGCCTGCAGGTCGTGACGCAATTGCTTAGGGAGAAGAACCCACAGCTGCTACCAAACATAGAGATTGTTAACCTCGGCTTAGGCACACCCACAATCGTCTCGGTACCAAACAACACCTGCGAGGGAGAGTTTGGGCAGAATGGAGTGCCGAAGGCGGGGAGCGTCGATGGAGCAGGGGCGAAAGTGACGGTATCCATTGTGGACCCGAAGCACGTGCTCCAGACCTGGTGAGTGCTGCGGGTGTTGCTGGGGGCCTGCTTGGCTAGGCTCGCATGCATGCCACACCTACAAGAGTGCCCTAAACGTGCCCTTCAGGGCTAGACAGATCAACCTCGTGAAGATCGATACGGAAGGTTTGTCGGCACAGATTCCAGGCGCTTCATGCGATAGGTACCCGGCTGAGTCCTGGCTATCATTCGCCTTCGGTACTCATGCGGTGCAGGTGCCGAAGCTGATATCCTGGCTCACCTCCTGCCGCTTGTGGAGGCGGGGAAAATCCAGCACATCGTGGCGGAGCTTATGCCCTCGCAGTGGGCCAACCGCGGGTCCAGTCTGGAGGCCGGCCTCGCAACCATGAAGAAGCTTGCGGCACAGAGCACGCGGATGGTCCTGCTGCACGATTCGGCCGGATTCACGTTCCCCCGAGAGCAGGTGGGGCCGGTTACCAGATCCACGGGCAGTGTTGCGCCTCCCGTTTTGCATCTCCCGCAAGCTGCTGACCCCTAACCACCGAACGCCTTGGCACAGATCTCTCTTTCGGGTGTGACCGGAGAGCTGTTCGAGAAGTTCAACGTTGAGGACCTGGTCAAGGACCGCAAGAATGGCGGCGGCTGTAATGTGTGGTGGAGCTTCTACTGATGCGGGAAGCGAAGAGTGCTGCGGGGAGCGAGGCTGCTGGAAGCGAAGAGGGATGCAGGTACACTTTGGAGTTCCCAACAAGCCGGAACCAGATAAAGCGTTGCGGCCGGGATGCGCAATAGTTACTAGGATGCACGGTGCGAATCTGGGTGCGGGGAGCTTGCTGCTTGTATGGCTGTACTGTGTGGCGCATCATGATATTGAGGCTTTCAGCATGCGCTGCGCTCCCACATAACCTCCTGGATGCGCGATACAGAGGCAGGGACAGATCTAGGCCACGGCTGCGGTGAAGCGCTGTTGACGCTGCAAAGATAGGGTCTGGTGGGTAATCATGGGTAGGCGATAAGACAGCCCTCACCTGACATGAAAGCACAGGGGCTGGTTACCGGTTCTCTCTTCCGGGTCGCTGGTCTGCGCTGTTGGCGAGCTGGAGCTATGGCAGGGTGATGCGGGGCGGGGCTGCTGCTGCTGGAGGGGGCCTGCTGCGGCGGCCGCTGTGACGTTCTTTGCGCCGGTGCACAGTCGTTGAGGCTGCTGCGCTGGCGGTGCAGCAGCACTGTACTCTTTAACAGCCGAGTGTGGTACGAGTGTCTGAAGCTATGCAAACACATCCTCATCAAGACCCTTCAGCTGCTGCAGACCCTGCAGCCCAAGGTGCGGACAAGGACCGCAGGGCCACACGGGGAGGCGCGGCTGGAGTGCATCCGTGAGCAGGGGCTGAGCGAGGACCTGCAGGCAGGACCGAGCTCTTCTGCCCTGGCCCCCTGGGGCCTGAGGGCTTCACGGACGCGAAGCGGGAGGCCGTGGCGGCGTGCGCTGTGGATGGGGCTGAAACCAAAGCGCAATGCAGCGCAAAGCACAATGGCACGCTTCGCTACATGCCCCCCGGTGGATGGGGTTATCAAACAGGCAACTGGGCGTAGGCCGCAGGGGGGGGTTAGGAACAAAATCCAGGACACCATGCCCCCAAACCCCTGGACCGCCCCCCGACCGACGACCGACCGACCCGTACAGTGTACAGCACTGTAGTACAAGGCCTTACCGTACTCCAACTTAGGCCATTCTTGTGTCTATGGGCTGCTCCCTGCGTGCTCCATTGATGGGCGCACACGCCATGCTCCTCTGCTCAAGTTGGGTGGGAGACATTGACCATGCCATGGACCCCGACCCATCCACTGACCGTCAGCTCGGCATTGAGGGGCAATGCTATGACCTTACTCAGCATTTACTGGACGAGGCGCAAGCCTGGGGGTGGTGGGGGGCTTCGGTAGCACCGGGGCGAAGGCCCGGGGTAGCGACGTGTGTGCCGCAAGGTCGCCATGCCGGCATGTCCCGACCCCCGGACACTGCTGGAAGGGGTTCGATGGCTCGCAAACATAAGGCCAATGCCTTGCTACACACTTAGGGCGTGCTTTCCGATGCCGGAAAGTGCTCTGCGCTGCTGGAACCAAATCCAGGCGCCCCCCCTGACAAAACCCACCGGCCCCCCCCGACCGACGACCGACCGAGAAGTTTGCCCCCTCATAACTTTGCAATAAAACCTCCGTTTTTATTTCTGAGACCGGATTTGGGTTCCTCCCCGCAAGCACCATCCAGATGAGGCATGGTGTCATCTTCGGAAGAATCTGCCGATTCTGCCCCTCCCCCGTAGGCCGCGTAGCGCCGCGGACCTGCGGTGCGTTGGCATCGCATTGTGCAGGCCGACGCAAAGTGTAAAGCGTAACTGCCTATGAACGGGGAACTGGTCTTCGGTGGGGGTGGGCTGGGGGCCGTGGGGGGAAACAATGGAGGCATGCAGCGGTGGCCGCCGATTGCGATGAGCATGTCGAGTTGCATTCGACGCGGTTCCCGCCCCACCCGCAGGCGAGGCTTCTCCACTCTCCTTCACAAGCACGATAGCCTCCGCCAGACGCTGCCTCGACAAACGCAGCAAAAACCATCCCTCTCGGACGCTCAATACTGTCCCCCAAGCAGCCTGGCTTACGGATGTAGCTTACTGGCAGCGTGCGAGATGGATCCCTGGAAAGCGGCGGGTCGCGCCGCTGGAGCGATTCCCGCGCTCACGCAGCGGCGCTTTGTCCGCTTCATTTTGGCGGGTACATTCCTGTGGGCTTTGACAACCATCATAATCGTAACGCGGCGGGATGCTATGTTCACGCGGAGCACCGTGGAGAGCGGGCGCGGCGTCGGCCCGCTCAGCAAGGATGGACTCACGGAAATGCTGCAGACCCGGCTGAACATGAGCTCATGTAGCACAAGCACTCATGCTTTTGCAGTATCTGAGCGCTGCGTTGAGGACCTCTTGGGCACCGGAAATGCTGGGCATTGCCGCTTTTCGGAGCTGCGCCAGGCGGCCAGCATGGGCTCTTGGGCAGGCTTACGGGACAAGCGTATCTTTATCGCGGTCACCTTTCATAACAACCAGGTAGGCACTGCCGGAAACTCGCTGGAGCGTGCGGGGGTAGAGTGCCGGGCGGAGGCCACCTTGGAGCGCACCTAGAGCTCGGATGTCCTCTTGCGGTCCCTCTAACGCCATGATCAAGGGAATCTAGCCCAGGGGTGGCTCCAACGGCTCCTCACGCAACTTCTTTTTCTGGCTGGATGGCCCCTTCGGCCCTCTTACCCCTCAGGCGCTGCTGCCCACCTTCTTCTTTGAGCTGCTGAGGCTGGTCCTCACCCTGAGGGAGGCGTTCGGGGCCAAGGTTTATGTGTCAGTGTACGAGAGCGGTTCAACGGACCTGAGCGCCTTCGAGTTGATCCAGTGTCGCCTGCTCTTGGCGCGGCTGGGGGTGGAGCACGAGCTGGTGACACGAGGCCTCACCCGGGCACCACTGGACCACCGCATCGACTTCCTTGCGCGGGTGTGGGGGCCTTGTTCTGGGTGCAGCCTTGCCAATCACTAAACGCGTCGTTGAAGCCTGCGGGCCTGCGTACTCCCTCAGGTTCGCAACCTCTCGCTCAAGCGGCTGCTGGTTGATGGCGGCGGCTACGACACAGTGCTGTTCTTCAACGATGTCTTCTTTTGTGAGAACCGAGGGGGGCAAAGGGGACAGACTGGTGCTCTTGCCCGTCAGGCTTACGCACTTCACCGGTGTCTGATACGCATTTGTGCGCCCAAACCTTCTGTAGGCGTGGAGAGCGCTCTGGACGTGCTGCTACTACGAACGGGTACAACGGAAAAGGGTGGAGCAGACATGGTGTGCAGTGCAGACTTCAACCGAAACGACAACGGCGAGCTGGCCTTTTACGACATCTGGTGCGCGGGGTGGCAGTGCTCACTGCTCAGGCTGATACGGGGCACTTGATTGGTCCAGACCTGGGGGGGCACTTCAAAAAGGCCCTGGTCTTCGCAGCTCCAGCTGAGGATCTTCCCATGCCTTCAGGGTTTCCCGTGACCTGCACGGCCGCAAGTTCCGGAACCTGCCACCGTACATTGCCCTCGAGGAATCCTGGCAGCGCTTTGAGGCACGCGTGCCCGTGCCTGTCTTCTCCTGCTGGGGCGGCATGGCAGCCGTGGCGGCCAGCGTCTTTACGGAGCACAACATTCGCTTCCGGCGCAACCAGCCTACCGAGTGTGCTGCATCGGAGTGCGAGCTGCTCTGCCGCGACATGTGGGGGGTCAACATGAGCAGCATTGTTCTGCTGCCGACTGCCATTGCAGCCTACTCCTACGACGTCTTTGTGTCCGCCCAGCAACGATACTCTCGCCCGTCTGAGCCCCTGCTCGAGTTACCGGGGCGCCCAGTGTGGCCCGTCAGCGTGGAGTGCTGCCCTCTCGAGGACGCCTGCGATTCCATCGTGGACTTCAGCAACTGCGTGGAGGACAATGTGACATGGTTCCACCGCCTGTACGGGGTTCCCGCCAGCCCCGGCGGCCTGCAGCCTGCGCGGCTACCTGGCCCGCTGGACCCCTCCACAGCCTCCATGCAAGACGTCGTCCGGGGCCTGCAGCCCGAGGAGTGCCCTACCCGGCCTGACAAGAAGATCCCTCGCCGCATCGTCCAGACCTGGCGCACCAACAAGCCTGCGGAGGTCCGACAGCACGTGTGGTTCCTGGCGCTGTCTTGGGTCCTGCGCCACCCCTGCTACGACTACCAGCTGGTGACGGACGATGACATCGAGCCCGCCATTCGGGACCACGAGCTGTACCCGCTGTGGAAATCCATCTCGGTGCGCGGCATGAAGAACGACTTTGGGCGCTACCTGTACCTGCAGCAGGTCGGCGGCATCTACGCCGATCTGGACACCTACGCCGCCCGCTCGCTGGAGGATCTGATTGGGCCTGATGATGAGTTCGTGGTGGGGCTGGAGGCGGCCTTTTCCAAGGAGGCTGACGCCATCCGCTGGGCCTACGCCGTTCCCACGTCCGCCTCGCTCCACTGCTGGGCCACTACCTCCAAGAGTGAAGTGCTGGATACGGTGCTGGCAGAGGTCTCCCGCCGCCTGAACGCTCCCACTGAGGTCTACAAGAAGCTGCTAGCGTACGGCCGGGGCTCTCCCGTCTTCCTGGAGACGCTCTTCACCACCGGCCCTGGCCCCTTCACGGATGCTGTGCTCAAGGGTCCTTCGTCCGACCTGGTGCGCCTGCTGGACATCCACGCCTTCTCGGGCGGGCACTCGGCGGGGGAGGAGTTCTACCGCCTGCAGAACCCCAAGCATATGAAGAACAGGGTGAGGCGGCAGATTGTGATGCGGAGTAGGCGTGAGTGGCGATGCAGCTTAGTTAAGCCAAGTTGGACCCAAGTCAAGGGCTAACACGGCTCCCTCCGTGTGCGCCTGGTGGCACCTGCGAGCGCGCTGCCTATGGACGCTGGTTGGCATGCCTCAGCCCTCCTGCGCGAGGCCCGTCGCTGCCCTCTCTGAGTGACCCCTCAATGCCTCCCTGCGAGTCTGAGGGCCCACGCCACCTGCTCACGCCCTGCCACCCCCACGCCCTACCCTGCAGACTGTCTACGTGGAGCACAAGAATTACGGCAGCTGGGTGCCCAAGCGGCACGTGGATGGGGTGGAGACTGGCTTCCACTACCTGCCCGCCAATCGGCCGATGCTTACGGGTGAGTTGGTCTTCGGCTCAGCCGGCATTGTGGACAATACAGTGTATCTCAGGGGTAGGCCTTACTCTCTATCTGTCCTCTTGATGACAGGCGAGTGGTTCTACGCAGCAGACCTGTCAGGCACTTCAATGGGTACCCCCACCTGGAGCTCTGTGCAGACATCAGTGGTCTCTCTGGCCCGCCGCTTTGCCGGCGGACCACCCTTCTTTCTCTGGATGAGCCCCGCGGATGAGATGGGCGTCAGCTGCCTACAAGTCATGCAGGGCCTGGGCCCTCGCGACCCTGCTAACAAATCACTTTGGAAAGTGTGCTGGGACTCGGACAACCAGGAAGACGCAACCTACTTGTGGCTTCACCCCGACGGCGCTCTAAACGTCTACACCGCCTCGCATTCGTGGTGCGCTTGCGAGCCGCCATCGCCACCCAAGACTCTGTGGAGCAGCTCGTCGGGCAAGGATGGGCAGGCGTCCGTGCTGCTGCTGAGCAAGGTGGGCGTGCTATCAGTGTTCCAGTTCACGTCGGGCTACGCGCTTCACCGCGCGGTAGCCTCCCTGGGGCTGGACGCGACCAGCAGCCAGCTGTCCAAGTGGAAGATCGTGCTGGACGCCCGGGGCTCGTGCGGCGATGAGCACACCCTGCCCCGTGCCGGGCGGGAAACGGCCGGCAACCTGGAGGAGGCGCTTCGTAACTGCGAGGAGGAGAGCTTGTGCGAGGGCTTCACGTACGCGCTGCCGACAGCGCCAGAAGCCCGCAAGGGGCTGTGGATGTGCACGAAGCCCATGTCCTGGGGCACCAGCTCCCAGTGGGTGACCGTGTCGCGGGACCTGCCAGCGGGGACCGCAGGAGGTGCGGCGCTGTCCGCCTGCTTCGTGGCTCATGTCGACAAAGCCTGTGACAAACATCTCAACGAATGGGAGAAGGCGCTCTTGCGCATGCGATTTTGTTAGGGGTGGGGTGGGGTTGGCGGGCAGTTGCGGCTCCGAACCGTGCATACTCATGACCGCGGGCCAGACCTGAGTCCACGCAATAGACATGTGCTGGTCTGGAACGGCATTCGGGGAAGCGTATGTGCACAGTAAGGCGTAGCAGGGGTTCGGATGTGTATATGGAGGGCACTGCTTAACGGACTGCGAGGGGCGGCGAGGGGTCGCAAGAGATCAGCTGCTCTACTAGGGGCTTGGCGCATTGGGCAGTTGGGCAGTCTATTGCGGGGGTTACCCCTGGCTTACAGCGCTTCCTACTCTGTCAGCGTCTCGGTCCACGGTGCTGTGGCGCTCGGTGGACAAAGCAGGCGGCTCGTGCAGGACTCCCCGGGTGCTGGGGCTCGGGGGGCATAGCCTCCATACAGTGCACTAGCAACAGGGCTATCTAGCACTACACGGAGCATAATGCGCAGCAGATGTAGTCGGGGATGCGGCTGAGAACGGCTATGCTAGAGTAACCGGCATGCTGTTGCTGGTGACGGTGTAGAGCTGTGCCGGGTACGTCTAGCAGGCTGATACAGGTCCTATGGGAGACAGGCGCGAATAGCACTTTCCTGAGCCGCTTGAAGAAGCCCCCAGCCGTGAAGCGTGCCGGTCGTCTATGGTCATCATGCGCGAGCGCTCACCTGCAAGCGGTAGAGACGAAGTCGACGTGTCAGCTGCAGAACTAAACGACCGTAGAGTGCGGTGTGTGCAAGTGCGAGCTGGGGGAAAGAGGCCGGCTGCGGCACGCCGCCTGAAGGCTGCGAGCTCCGTGCTGCCGTACGTGGTGGGCGTGGTGGTGGGCGGAAGATGCTTCTACGAAGAAACCCCGTCCCGAAACCCGGCCCGTGCGTCTAGGAGCTACGTGAAGCGGCGGGAGAAAGGTTGGTTTTGGGACCTAGGGCAATACGAGTGCCCGGAAGGAGGCCAGCGGGAGCGGGGAGCCGGGAGCGGGGAGGCGATACGTGTGGGTGCAATGGAAGTAGTAGCGTAGTCGGAGGCAGCTGCGCTCGTAGACGCTGGCCGCACCGACCGGTCGCAGCTGTGGTTACGGAGCTGCGCATGGCTGGACGCGCTGGCTGGGCAGCTCGAGCTGGTGGGCGGCGAAGTCGAGGAGCCGTGCAAGCGTGCCGAGGCGACTGGGACGTGCGAGGCGTGTGCCGCTGAGGGTCGGGCCTGAGGCGTTTGGCTGAGCGCGGCGGTCGGGGGAGGGCGGCATAGCCGCAGGCACAGTCACGGAGGCGGGAGGGCTGGGGCCCGAGGGGTGGCCGGGTGGGGACGACGGGCTGGGCGCCAGGCACGGAGGCGAGGGCCGGGGCTGCCGGTGGTGGGGTGGCGAGGGCGAAGCGTCATGCCTGTTTGCTACATGTCCGGGCTCCGCTGAGCTCCCCAGTGATGACAGCCGGCCAAGAGATAAAGCGCGATAAACCAAACTACCAAATGTCCTGCGTCGAACAAAAGGGGACAGCAACCGTAAAGACCAACAACGAAGGAGCAAGTCACAAGGCGGGCTGGGGTCGACGGAGCCCGGCTGCACCCGCTGATCCCCGGCTGCCCGCAACACGGGCCCCGCCCTACACGCGTACAACTGCCCGGCCACGCTCCCACGTAGCCTGTGGCCTGACAGGCCGATCTCCCCCGCAGCACAGAACTCCAGAGACGACACAGGACTGGGCACCCGCGCCCGGCAAGGCGTCCAGGGGTGCGCCACGGCTCCGCGTGGCTGATCAAAAACCAGGCTGATACGCTGAACAACAGAAAGGTGCGGAAAGCGATGCGCTGAGCTCCATAATAGCACCACGTCCCCGAAGCAACCATCAGAGCAGCTGAAGCCACCAACAGTAACGGAAGAAGCACGCCAGGGCACCGCGTGGTGGATGACTGTCACAAAATGCATAAACCGAAAGCCAAAGGAAACGAAACGGAGGGCGAAGCGCTGAGCCCCATACGACCAGGTCACGCTGGAATCCAACGTCGAACCGGAAACCGCAGACACATACGAGAACAGGACGCAGGAGCGTCCGCACACGGCGGCGGGCAGCCTGTGCTTCGCCTACGTTGTGCTGTTGCCGTGGCCGTTGAGGCCATACCGGATCCAGCCACCGTACGGCCCGAGGGTGGGATCGAGCATGAGGAAGTCCCAGAGGTCGTCGTCGGGTGCTGGGGCTGAGGAGACAGGGCCTTGCAATGCAAGCGAGCTTCAGGTGGCAAGGCCACAGTCGCCTGCTACCAACGGCATGCCAACGAGGACTTCAGCCCCCCGGTGTTGTGCGAGTAGACTGTCCCGCGGTGGAATGCTAACCATTGACCGAGGGGCATGTGGCGCTGCGGTCCAGGTGCGATCCTGAGCAGCAGCAGCCAGCGGCAGCTGCTGCGGGCGGCGCACCCTGGCGCACCCCTGCTGCCTGGTCATGGTATTGTCCTTGCAGGGGGCCAGGGGCAGGCGTAGGGGAGAGTGGGGGCGATCGGACTGAGGGAAGATGGCTCGGAAGCGGGCACACGCGAATGTGAGACAGGCGAAAAGGCAGCGCTGGAATATCAGAGTCGCTGTCTGCTGTCGGACTAGTCTCGTGGGATCCGTGGCATTCTGCGCGCCTCGAAGTCCATGCGTACAGGCACGCGTGAACGTCTCTGCAGGATCCTCGTGTAGACGTCTGGACGTAATTCAAACTGTGCATTTATCTCCTTACATTCTCTTTTGCACGAACACAAATTTCTATTGGCTCGAGCGACCTTGAAGCAGCGACAGGGATGCAACGCGCTTGAAGCAGCTTCACAAAATCCGAGCGATGGACGAAGAGGACTTAGCAGAGCAGGCGCCTTCGGGCGATGCAGTGGCAGGTAAGCTTGAACGCAAGCTGGGTTCTGTCGGAACGGATGACAGCCTGCTAACTAGTGCTGACTTGGGTGCAGCCACTGGCGGGGGCCCGGAAGCGGAGGGCGCCCAGTCTTCCCCACTGGCGGAGGCCGACGGCAGCCATCCTGGCCTGGAGGGCACTGCAGCGGAGCCCAGTGGCCAGGAAGCCGAACCTGCGGCGGAAGACCTCAGTACGGGGCCGGCAGCTATGGAGCCGGTGAGGGTGGAGCCTCCGGACACCGAAGGTTCAGCGCGTAGTGCAACCGCTGCAGCGGAGTCCTCAGCACACCTAGTGGAAGAAGCATCCCTCCCTCCCGGGGGTGAACAGGGAGATGCAGCCGTGGAAGGGGAAGCAACTGGGACAGGCGCGACAGCAGAGACACAGGCCATAGAGCCGCTTGCAGACGCGGAAACCGCTGAGCCAGGCTCGGCAGCCGAGGCAGCTGGGGCAGGCGAGGAGACGGAGGCTGCGGGGGCTGGCTCATCGACACAGCCCGCGAACCCGGATGTGCCAGGAGAGGCCGCAGAGCCTAGCGTGGAGACGGACACCGCAGAGCCAAGTGCGGCGGCTGAGGCAGGCGAGGAGACGGAGGCTGCAGAGCCCGGCTCATCGACACAGCCCGTCGAGCCGGATGCGGCAACGGAGGCCATAGAGCAAGGCGTGGAGGCGGAGGCCGAAGGGCCAAGCGCGGCGACCGAGCCGGCCGAGGCAGGCGTTGAGCCTGAGGCTGCCGAGCCCGGCACAGAGACGGGGCGGCCCCCTTCTGCCGCGCCACAGCCTTCTGTGTCTCCCCCGGCTGAGGGCACGGAGGCAGAGCTGGCGGAGCCGGGCGCGGCAGCGGAGGCTGCCGAGGCAGGCCCGGCAACGGAGCCAGACGGGCCGAGCGAGGTGACGGAGGCCGCCGAGCCGGGCGCGGTGACAGAGCGACCCGCTTCGGCCGTCTCTCAGCCTTCATCGTCTCAAGTCGGAGCCACGGCTCCCGTGTCCTTGCCGCCTGAGGGCACACAAGCGGAGCATCGTGCAGAGGCTGCCGCGGCTGAGCTCGCTGACGCGGCAGCCATCGCAGTGGAGTCCGCCGAGCGCGCATCCTCTTCGGGCCCCGGTCTGGTGCCCGTCGCACCCCCACGGCAGGCGGCGCCACTGGACGGCCGTGCCCCGCTGCTGGCCGTCCTGGGCCTGGACACGCACCGGCACCACAACGCCCTGCTGATAGACGAGGACACCCTCGTCTCCGCCATCGGCTCTCACGTGGTGCTACTCTCTCTCTCCACTGGGCAGCGGCGCTACCTACGCGGCTTAGACGGCGGGGGTGTGGGTGCAGTAGCGGTGCACCCGTCGCGGACCCTTCTGGCTGTGGGCGAGAAGGCACGCTCGGGAGAGGGCCCGTGCGTGTACATCTACTCCTACCCCGCCCTGGAATGCGTCAAGGTGAGGGCGCCGGAGCCTCTGGGAATTGCAGGGCATAGGGCCGAGGCTGTAGGGAGCATGCGACCCGAGCTTGTCGTGACCTGTCCGCTGCAGGTGCTCAGCGGCGGCACGGAGCGCGCCTACAGCGCCCTGGCCTTCGACGCCAAGGGCGACACGCTGGCGTCCGTGGGCTCCTTCCCGGACTTCCTGCTGACCCTGTGGGACTGGAAGCAGGAGGCCATCGTGCTGCGCGCCAAGGCCTTCAGCCAGGACGTGTACACAGTGGCCTTCTCGCCCTACTTCGAGGGCCAGCTGACCACGTCGGGTAGGCGGGCGAGTTGCTGCTGGGGAGACTGGGTCAGACGTTCGCACCTACTCGGCTCTCTGTGCCTTGCTCTGCCCCCAGGCCAGGGCCACATCCGCTTCTGGCGCATGGCGTCCACGTTCACCGGCCTCAAGCTGCAGGTACGTGGCGCGGGGCACCAGGCATATCCGTCGTCCGGCTGCCTGACTGGTGCCCAAAAAGAGTGTGGGCTGTGACTCCTTACCTTGTAGGGCGCCATCGGCAAGTTCGGCAACACAGAGCTGTCCGACGTGGCGGCCTTCGTGGAGCTGCCGGACGGCAAGGTGCTCAGCAGCACCGAGGGCGGCGAGCTGCTGCTGTGGGACGGAGGGCTCATCAAGGTAAGGGCGCTACAAACTTGAGCGCAGCTATACTGTTGCTGAGCTTCCTCCCCTGCTCCTGCTCCCAGGTGGTGCTCACCCGCCCTGGCGGCCAGCCCTGCCACGACGGGCCGGTGGAGGTGCTGCTGCACGACCGGGCGGCCAGCATGCTGCTCAGCGCTGGAGGGGATGGATACGTGCGCATCTGGGACTACAACGCAGTAAGCTAGCCGGGCGGAAAAGGGCCATGCTGAGCCGGCATCTGCTGGGCCAAGGCCTCGCCACGCCACGCCAGCATGCGTGCTGGCCGACCGTGTGTGGAGGTTGAGGTCTTCCTCTTGACACTGCGCGCAGGTCAACGACGCCGAGCCCGGCGAGGAGGGCCCCAGCGTGGCGCTGACCCCGGTGGACGAGGTGCCGGTGGCGCCCGGACAGCACCTGGTGGCCCTCCTGCGCGAGGGGAAGCGCTGGGTGGTGCTGGACCGGGCGGGGGGCGTCACCATCATGCAGCTGCCGGCAGCAGGGCCCATCAGTGAGCGGGGTTAAGGGCGCTGCAGAGAGAGGCATGATGGCCCTCTACTTCCCCACGCTGACGCGCGTTGCGACCTGCAGGTCGTGGCGCTACCTTCCAGCGGCTATCGCCTCAGCCCGCGGGTGCTGTTGCTGGTCTGGCGCTGTCCCCGGCCTCACACGTGGGGCTGGCAGCGGGCAAGGACGGGCACCTGCGCGTCATCGATTACCGGTACGCTGCTACGCCTGCTGTGAGGAACTATCTGTAGAGTAACGTTGTGCTAATGCTGCCCTGTAACGACCCGTGTACAGCTCTGGTGCCACGCTGGCTTCAGCGCCCTCTTCTCAGCCCATCACGGCCTTTGCGCCCCTGCCACCCAGCGGGTCGGGTCCAGCGGCGCTCGCTTGCGCTTCTGGCCACAAGGACGGCGTAGTACGCGTGCACTGCCGGTGCACAGAGGCCGAGGGCGGCGAGGCGGGGCAGGGCCTTGCACTTCTTGGTGCAGCCAAAGCGCATGCAGGGCCGGTGGCTGCATTGGCCGTGAGCAAAGATGCCAAGCAGCTAGCCTCATGTGGCGAAGACGGTACGGTCTTCTTCTTCGACTTGCAACCGCCCGCTGGCACCGGCGAGGCGCTAGCAGCGGGGTCATGCGGGCTCCTGGCCCCGCGGGCCTTCGTGCGGCTGCCCAACGGATGCGGGGCTGCCAGCTGCGCCGTGTGGGACGCGGAGGGCGCAGCGGTGCTAGTGGGCACCGTCAAGGGCACCATCCTGCAGGTGCGACTGAACCAGCTTCGTGCATGCTGTTAGCTGCCCCTAATCTACACGGTCTCTTACCTTGGTCAATCCTCTGTGCCTACAGGTACCCGTGGCGCCCAGCGGCCTCGACACGGGGCACTCGTACGAGTGGGCCGCGGGCACCGCTGAGGTAAAGACTTACGCCTTCTGCGCGCCCAAGCCCCCCAAGCCCAAGAAGAAGAAGAAGGGAAAGAAGGAGGGGGAAGAGGGCGACCAAGCTGACGGTGAAGCACCCGACGGGGACGAAGCGGCTCCGCAGGAAGACGGTGACCAGGTGGGCCAGGGAGCCATAAGGTGGCCGGCTGCCAGTGCGTCAAGCACTGCCAAAAAGGCGTTGCTGTATGGTGGCATGACGGGGGTGGTGCCTTCCGCGCCCGCTGCAGGCCGTTGAAGGCGAGGAAAAGTCGGGCGAGGACGGCGAAGGCGGGGAGGGCCGCGAAGGCGACGAGGGAGAGGAGGAGAAGGAGGAGGAGGAGACGGACGCCGCAACTGCCGACGGCCTCGCCGCCTCGTCCGGCGAGCTGCTGACTCTGGCGCTGGCCGCGGACGACCCCCGCCCCGGAGCCCTCATCGTCAGCGTTGGAGGCAGCGGCTACCCGGCGCGCAAGGTGCGGGGGAAAGGTTAGCATACCAGTAGTTGCGGAATGTAGCAGCGGGCGACACGGCGTCTCAAGTCCTGGCTAAAGAGGCCTCACCGCGCAGGTCTGGCGCGTGTGGCTGGATGAGCCCGTGGCGGCGCCCTTGCTGGAGGGCTTCCCCTCCGCCCCCGTCACCTCCTTCGGCTATTCCCCCAACGGCACGACGGCGCTCATGGGCAGCGCAGACGGCCTGGTGCGCCTGCAGGCGCTGGACGGTAAGGGGGGAAGGGCGTGAGCCCTAGCGGCCGTGGGCAGCGGCTCAGCCTCTTGCCTACCGCCTCTGTTCCCACTCGCTCTGGCCCGCAGGCCCCTACGGCTCCCCGCTGGGCCCCTGCTGGGAGGCGCCCCTGCACGACATGCAGACCGGCCGTGTGTCCTCGGTAGCACTGTCATGGGACGGATCGCTGCTGCTCACCGCCGCACACGACGGAGCCGTTCACCTGCTGGTGAGCGGGTGCATGGGACAGGGAATAGTGGAACCGCTTGGGTGTTGTTGCAGTGTGATGTTGACGTAGACTCTAGCGGCTTTCCTCGCTTGCTGCGATGGCTGCCTCACCGCGTCACGACTTGGCTGCACTTCCCTGACCCGAATGCAGTCTGTTCAGATGCACGGCCCGACGGAGCCCCGGGACTCGGGCCCCGAGGAGCTCCCTGCGCGAGCCGCCCTGCCCCCTTCGCCCGCGGACGTGACCTCGCCCTCGGCCTATACGCTGGAGGAGGAGAAGCAGCAGGCGGAGCGGGACCAGCAGGTGGGGTGCCGCACACACATCGAGGCCGCAGGCAGACCTGCAAGGTAGCATGGCAAGCGCCTGACGCTTTCGCGTTTGGCGCCCTGCAGGTCCGCGAGGCCGAGGAGAAGAAACTCTCGGTGCGGGAGCGCCTTGCGCGCATCCGGGCTGAGTTTGAGTCGCTCCTGGCGGAGAACGAGGCGCAGCCCGAGCCACTGCGGCTGGCGCGGGGCGAGCTGGAGGTGGACCCGGGCCTGCGTGCCATCATGGAGGCGGAGGCCAAGCGCCGGGAGGAGGTGGCACGGCTGGAGCTGGCCTGGGAGAGCGAGCGGCAGCGCCTGGGGCTGGCCAAGCTGCGGCGGTACTTTCTGGACAGCGTGGAGACGGAGCGCGTGGTGAGCCTGGTAGACCTTGGTCGTAAGGAGCCCGCAGCTGTTGCGTGCCGTAGTACTTGCTGAACCTACCTCACCCACGCTTCTGCAGGTGCTATACTCCCTGCGCGGCGGCAGTGCAGTCACCACCTTCCGCACCGCGCGCCTGCCCGACGAGCTCAAGTCGGAGCTGGCGCACGTTAGGGCGGCCCAGGCAGCGGCGGCAGCGCACGCGGCAGCCACGGGAGATGGCAGCGGTCGGGACACCGCCACTGGGGACGGCCGCAAGAACAGCGAGACGGGTGGGTCCGACCTTGCGCGCGCTGTGTATACCCTCCACGCTACCATGACACAGGCATTGCCCTCGTTTTCCAGGAGGTCCCTCTGGCGATGCCGCTGCACGCGCCCGCCTTGCTGAGGCCACGGCGGCGCTGGAGGAGGGCACTGCCAGCGGGCGGCTAAACAAGGCCGACCTGCGCCGGCTGGCGCGCAAGCGGCGAGAGGCGGAGTGGGCGGCCTTCAACGCCACACGCCCCGACGACACGTACGACAGCCCCGCCGACATCAAGGCCATCGAGGTGAGGCACCGCGCCGTTGTGCTGAATGCAGTGCAGACCCCGGCGGCTTCACACCCGCAGCCTGCCGCCGACCCGCTGTCGAACTCTGCCGCCGTGCACATGAACGCAGGAGGCCCAGCGCACCATTGGTGACTTCAAGCTCAAGAGTGACCCCAACTTCGTGGTGCCGGAGGTGAGCTGAGGATGACCTGCCACGGCCAATAGCGGTCAGTCCTCCGTGATCCTGCAAGGTTGACGGTTTGACGGATTTCCATTCCGCAGGAGGAGCGCATGACCCCCGCCCGCAAGCGGGCGGCCATGCTGGAGCTGGAGGAGGCCCTGCACGCCACACGAGCGGCCTTCAACGCCAAGTTTTTCGCGCTGAGGGACGTCAAGAAGAAGGTGGGCAGGGCGAGACCGGGTGACTAGTACCGGCCTGAGCCCGGTTGCCCCGCCGCAACACAAGATGTCATGCGTAGTATCACCTCGCCGGTGCTGTTGCTCGACAGGTCTTGGTGGACGTGCGGGCGAAGCTGGCTGCACTCCAGGACCTGGCCACCCTTGCGGGCTCGGCAGCGTCTGCCGGGGCGGACGCGGAGGCCACCGCAGCCGCCTACCTGGCTCCCTTCAGCGGCCTGCCCTCGGGCCTGCTCCCTGAGGAGCAACCGGCGGAGGCGCGGGAGACGGTGACGGACGAGGACCTGCTGGGCTTCGCAGCGCGCAAGCAGGAGAACGAGCGCAAGGCAGCGGCCGTAGCAGCTGGCGGCCTTGGCGGCTTTGCCGCTGGCGGAGGCGGGGCCGCGCCCGCTGCCGCTAAGAAGCCCGCCGGCGGCGCAGCCCCCGGTGCTGCACCACCGGGCGCTGCGCCGGCCGCCCCAGGCGCTCCGGCGGCTGGCGCTGCCGCGGGCGCTCCCGGAGCCAGCGGCCTGAGCGCCGCTGAGGAGGCGCTTGCCAAGATGATGGCCGCGGTGCCGCCCAGCGACCTGGAGAAGGGCCTGGCCGCCTACAACCGCCGCCGCGTGGAGCACATGCGCACCAAGCTGACGGGTGAGGCGGGGCCAGTCGCCTGTGTCCTTTGCTGCACCCGCGACTGCGCCCACTTCCCGGGTGGATGCAGCCCCACTCAAGTAACCACCATGCATGCCCATTGCCCTCCCTAGACGAGATCAACGCCATGCTGGAGGCCTTTGACGACGCCCACTCGGCGCTCAAGGCGGAGAAGCTGGCGCTGGAGGCGGACGTGCGGTCGGGCGAGATGCGGCTGCTGGTGTGCCTGCAGGAGCTGCAGCTGCTGCGCGAGTTCGACAAGCGCGAGAGCGTGCTGCTGCAGAAGCGCCAGGCCAAGCTGGACGACAAGCAGGTGCGACGGCAATGCGCTTGGGGCCGAGTGCGGGCCCACGGAGCACAATCCTTCCTACCTCCCTAACCCATGGCGTTGCTGAATGCCACATGTCCCCGTGACCGCAGGAGATCGTGGACAAGATTACGGACTGCAGCGACAAGCTGGAGCAGAAGCGCAGCGAGTTGGAGGGGCTCATCGCGCGGCGTGCGGCCGTGGTGGCTGAGCTGGATGCGGTGGTGCCCGAGACCGACCCCTTCCGGGAGGCGCTGGTGCGCGTGTTCCACAGGTGCGCATGACGCCAGGTGCCAGGGCAAACCCGGCAACCTTCATTGACCCCATCCTTGGCCCTATGCCCCGCCAGGCGCATCAAGCGCTCCAAGAAGAAGGCGGGCGGTGGCGATGATGACTACGACAGCGACGAGGAAGAGGAGGACGAGGACATGGGTGCGTGGGCTGAGCCGGCCGGGATAGGGCGCAGCTGCAGGGCTCACCGCATGGCCCTCCCTCATCTCCCCTCTCCTCCCTCTCCAGGCGATGACGAGGGCGACGATGACGACGACGGTGGCGAGGAGGTGTGCCCGCCCGGCTGCGACCAGTCGGTGTACGAGCGCGTGTGCGACCTGCGCGAGAAGCGGCTGGACGAGGAGGACATGATTGCGGAGTTCCAGAAGACTATTGAGGTGGGGTGGGGCATGTAGGGCAAGGACAAGGCTGGGGCAACCATTAACCTGTGTCGGCAAGGGACAATGCCGGGGGTAGTAATGTCGTCAGGACTCAACAGGTGGCGCTGGAAGCTGTCGCCCACCCTGCTCCCTCCCTCTTGCCTGGCAGGTCCTCCGCAAGGAGAAGGAGGCGCTCGCCAAGAAGCAGCGGCTGGTGGAGCAGGGCCTAGCGGCCGTGAACGCCGACATGGCCGAGTTCCAGAAGGAGAAGCAGGGCCGCCTGAACCAGGTCGAGGTGGTGGTGGCGCTCAAGATGCACCAGGTGAGGGGCAGGCGGAGAAGGTGGGGAGGCAGGAGCAGGCCCCAGGCCCCAGGCCTGTAAGCCTAGCCCGAGCATGGGTGCACTGCCCTGAACATTGGAACCTCCTTCCCCCAAGGTCGAGTACCTGCTGGACGGCTGCCTGCCCGACGACCTGTCCGCGGCGCTGGTGTTTAGCTCCGCGCAGCTGCGGCGGCTGCAGCGGCGCGTGGAGGAGCTGGAGGAGGAGAAGTCGGCGCTGCGGGCGGCGCACAAGGACCTCAAGCGGGAGCAGGCCGCGCTTCTTAAGGACAAATCCGACAAGGAGAAGAAGGTGCGAACAGGGGTCACACACCCCACAGCGGTGTGCTCGGTGCTCGGTGCTCGCGGGTTGCTCGGTGTGCATGCCTGCTTCTGCGCCGCCGGCGGGCCACAACAGCTTTAGTCTATTTCACTATTCACCAGCTACACACTACACCTCGGACGTGGCTGCAGCGACGACGCAAACGTAACGGGTTCGGGATGGGTCGGGCTTCGAACTCCGGCCTCGGTTCCGTATCTAAGGCCGGCCGGCTAGTCACCGCGCCTACGTTTCCATCAGCTCAATCGCGCAGCCACTCACACCCCTTAGAAGAAGGAGAAAGACCCCAGAGAGGCCCGGCCCACTGCCCCCTGGTTAACCGCCGCCGTTCTTCCCTCGCAGGTTGCCGAACTGGAGGCCCGCGCCCATGACGTTCAGATGCTCAAGTTCGGTCAGGTCCGTTTGGGCTGGCACTTGCTGCCCTCAGCTCAAGGGTGGCTTGGGCAGGGAGGTCACGGAGGCGGTCCTGGTGTGGTGCTGCATGAAGCGGTGCGCTGATAGGTGGTGATTGCGTGCGCCACGACAGGTGATTGACCTGGAGCTGCTGGACAAGGTCAGCAGCTCCCGGGGCACAGAGGAGCTCAAGGAGGAGCTGCGCAAGCAGGCAAGTGCTGGGGTTAGGGGTACGCAGCGGGAGAGCCATTGTCTGGGCCGATGGGGCTCGTGAAGGGCAGAAGGGCTCACGCACGTCCCTCCAGGCTGCTCCGGGCTCGTTATCCTCCTTAATCCGGCCCTGTCCCGGCTTCGCCCCACAGGAGGTCCAGTACACCCGCGAGCTGGCCGAGTGGGACGCCCGCATTTCTGCCCGCATGGACGAGCTGGTGGTGCTCACGCGGGAGAACACGGCCTGCCTCAACGCCGTGTCGGAGCTCACTGCGGCGCAGCGGCGCCTGGAGAGCGGGCTCACGGCCACGCGCAAGGGGCTGTTCTCGGACCCCGTGCAGCAGCGGAAGGCAGAGGTGAGCAGGGCGAGCCCGCAGTGGCAGGGCTGCATTGCCTTTCTGTATGATCATTTCCGCCGGAGGTCCGGACCATAACTCGGAAGGATAGGCCAAGACTTGCGCTGCATGCGCCCTCCGCTGCACAACCCAACCCGCTGGTCCGGACGTCTCCTTACCGTGCCCGCCTGCGCCCGCCCCCTCAGGTGGAGGAGCGGGACGCCCTGGTGCAGCTGGTGAACGCGCAGGCGCAGGAGCTAGATCGGCTCAAGACCCAGCTCATGGCGCTGAGGCGCAAGGACACCAGCGTGTTCGGCTAGAGTGGCATCAGTACTGGCTTTTAGCGGTAGCTTGAGCGCAAAGCTGCGGTGGGGAGTCGTGCACTTGGGGCCGGGGGCCGCGAACATGGCCATGAACATGGCGGCACGATGGCCGTGGCTCCACCATCGCTGGTGACGTGACCAGCACAGCGTGTTGCCGCCCGGGCCCCGCAGCCAGCCAAATGTGTAATTGCTTAGCTACGTGATGCGATGTTCGACCTTCCCGCTTCCGCCCAAGGCCTTCACGGTAACACGCAAGCGTGCTCTCCTCCTCGCTTCCTCCTGCCTGTTTCAATTGTTGCCATGCCCTGGGTAGCAGGCGACCCGGTCTCACTTCCGCCCGTGCCATACACCCGGCCATGTCCAAACTTCCGACCGGCCCAAATGTTATAGTTACCCTTATGGTGTCACAAGCGAGTGCGGGAGCGGCTTGCTGATGCCTAGTCGCTGAGAATCTCGCGAAATGTTCTCGCATGTCGCGGTTCTGGGTTCCGCACTTGCCCCCTCAAGGAGAGGCGTGGGACACATATTCGATGACAGCAAAGCCTTGGGGACGATGGGGGCTGGCCCAAAGACGCAGGCGAGCGCGTCGACGGTCCGCATGTTGCAAAATCGCGGTCCCAGCGACCTCTACCAAACCGAGTCAGGCCTGTTCATATGACCTCCTGGTAGCATAAGACTTCCCAGAAGTGGCGAGATGGCTACTCAGAAGCCTTCTGGAGGTCGGCTGGCGGCACGCCCCCAACCCGCCCATGCTGGCCCAACCCAGCCCCCCTCAGTTCGCCCACATAACGAGCGAACAAGGCGTCCCAAAGCGGCACATAGCACTCATAGGTCATGATAAGTCTATTCAGGCCGATTGGCGCCGGCGGGAAGCGCCAGGTGGGTGTCCTGACCCCCAAACCACACCTCCAGACCCCTTGTACGGCAAGGGCTGTACGGCGTCTGCGCGGATCTCGGACAGCGGATTTAACCCGGTAGCAACCTAGATGTGCTGTCGGAGTCCCGCGCAGACGCATGAAGTGGGTCCAAAGTTTGGACATGGCCCCCCACCGAAGTGAGGCCGGGTCGGTAGCAGGCGGCTGATTCTCCGGGCCGTGCCCTCGTGCACTCGTTTGCCTAGCACCCCTGTTCTTAACCTTCCCGCTTGTGCCCAAACTGAGGGGTGGGTCCGGCTGGCTACGTCCGGCCGAGGCGAGCTCTGAAGCTCTGAATCGCCCAGCGCGACTTGCACTGCCTTGCAGGCTGTTGTCGCAAAGCTCGCTACAGTGTTGCGTCTACTGCCGAGGCGTGCGCGCGCAGCGCAGTGCGTCTCGGGAATTCACCCTTGCGGTGGTCACCATATCGCGCTAATTGTACAAAGCACCACCCTAACATGATCGATATCATGTAGCGTTCTCATGGCAACGCTCAGTTGGGTAGTTGCGACACTTTCGCGCGGACGTGTCTGTCGGCATGTGTTTCGGGCCTGAAGCCATCCTCCACCCCCTGGCTCCCTGGCCCCGAAGCTGAACGACACATGATATCGATCATACGACACACGACACAGCCAGCTTGGTAAGCTGAGTACATTTAAGAGATCGAGCGCGGACGTGTTACTGTATTAGTATGCCGCAGTGACACTTGCGTGCATCGTGTAGGGTACCAACGCGGCCGACACGTGCTGCAGCCAAACAGGTCGCCATTGTGGCTCAGCCAGGTTGCAGCTGATTTTAGTTACTGGAAAGTCAAGCTGGGAGTGGATGGCATCACCGGGGCTTCCATATCGGAAGCGACGGAGTTCATGAACGCTAGGCCCGAAAGATTGGAGCGTTTTGCATACCGAGTGCTCATTCATCAGGGTAGTATGTACGCCATACCAACAAAGGTATAGCGGAAACGCAAACAGGCAGCTGCTGGGGACTGGGGAAGGGCAGCTATGGGGACTGGGGAAGGGGCTGCCAGGCCGAGCCAGGCTGGGGAAGGACAGCTCTGGGCATGGAGGCCACGCTGCCGTTCCCCATGAGGCTCAGGGGCAGTCTGCCAGGTTGCTCCAGTTCAACCCTCACCTCAACCAATCTGCAGGCTCTGCAAGAAAGGCATGGGCCTGCCTTTATTGGCTGGAAGGGACATGTGAGGGACTGGAGTGCAAACGACCACGGAGCCTCCGAGCAGGTCCGGAGGATGGGCATTCCATGTTGAAATCACCTGGATCGACCCTACATTAGTGACGCCAATCGGGGTTTGTACCGCAGGTCATGTTGACGCTCATGGTGCGCCAGGGTGGCTTCACGGGTTGGGAATGCGTTCGCGTCGCGACAAGAAACCCACCCACCCGCCCAGGACGCCGCACCTCCCCAGGCGCTGTGCTTGACCACCTTGCCCGTTGCCAGCGTGGAGTTCGTGCTTTTCGCTCTAGACGGTAGGCCCCGGCTTCGCGGAAAAGGGCCTAGCCAAGCACCACCCCTCCGGTGGACTGAATTGGGGCCGTGTCCAGGCCTGCAACCCCCATCCTGTGGACATAGCTAGCCGGGGTTGGTGTGCCCCGGCCTCGCTCACTCTCACCACAACCTCTTCAATCCCCCACAGGTGCGCTGACACTGCCTGCAGCTATGTCATGGTGCCGCCAGGAAAGTGAAGAGAAGCACGAGTGGCTGCTTCCGTATTGGTTCACACTCGACATGGACGCATATGCCTCCAACTACTTTCCTTCTATTGCATGGTAACTCCCCAACGCTGCGGCATTGACACCGGCATACATGACCCTTGGTTATTGGTGATTGGATAACGCAGGGAGCAGCGGCAAGCCGTTGCCGTATGGTAGGTCCATATCGGTGTGGGAAACAGCCCGTATGGGAGGTCACGGCTCGCTGCTACCTTGCTGCGTACCCCGTGGCAGGCGGGGAGGCACGACTGGGGGAGTGTACACGAAGGATAGCTGGCGGAGCATGCCCCGCTCCAAGGTTGTTTTGGCGTAAGTTATCGCATCCATGCATCCGCTGCAGTGCTGTAGCCATTGCTGCATCCATTGCTAGCCCCGGGGGTAGGACTAATGCCGCACAACCGCCTGCTGTAACCCTTTTCCCTGCCCGACGGTGCCAGCAGCCCGAGAGCCATTGTGATGCCGGCTTTGCAGGGCTAGAGGCGCAGGCCACACCAGAAGCAGTGGCGGAAATGAAGGCAGCAGGAATGCAGAAGCCCTTTATTTCTTTGCGATCCACCTCGAAATACAAGTGCGTATATCAGGCACTCAGCATCTCCTTGCTTGCCCCGGAGCTCCCGCTGCCCACCTTGTCCGCCCCACGCCCAGGCACTGTGCCGGCGCTGACCCGTTCATCCCCCGATCAACCGACCTCCGTCACACAACTTCACCCCTGTAACCGATCTCCTCAGGTACGTAATCGTCATCGACGGAAACACGGCGCCGACGAGAATGGCGCCTCTCCTGTTCTCCAACACCACCATCCTGAAGCAGGTGGGGGACAAGCGAATGGTCGCAGTGCCGCCAGCGGTAGCAAGCCCCACCAAGTGCTCCTCTTGGACCTTGCGCAGGATTCGCCTTGGGTGGAGTTTTACTACCTGCAGCTGCGGCCCTACGTCCATTACATCCCCTGGAACACCACCGATGACCTGCTGCGCGCCATCGAGTGGGCACGCACCCACGACGACGAGGCCCGCAAGATTGCCGCCAATGCGTACGAGTGGGCGAGGGCTCACCTCACGAGCGTGGGGGTGGCCGATTACGTCGCCAGCTTACTCAATGCCTACAGCCGACTACAAAGGTTCACGCCAAACCTGACGGAAGAGATCAAGCCTTGGCGTGTCTCGCCTATCGGCAGGTTCGCCCACGAGTTCTGGAGACAGAAGAGCGAGCGAGGACGCTGCCCATAGGCTTGCATACCGGTATGGAGATTCTTGTTTTGGAAGTGGTGTGCATGCGGGGCACGGGCGGCGTAGAGGCAGGCAGAGGCAGCAGGCAGAGCAAGGCACCAGCGCAGGCAGGAGGATCTGAAGTCGGTGTTGGGGTACGTGCGTGCGTGGGCCCATGGGCGAGGGAAAGACCAACATGAGCCGGGCGCCACGCCAAGCCGGGGCTTGCTTATGGCCTCCTTGTGGCAACGAGATGGTTTGGGGGCGCTATGGCAGTCAGGAGTGTGTCTGGGGGTGCTGGCGGTCGGGGACAAGGGTGGCTGCCCGAAGGCTGCCATGCCCAATGGCTTATATGCCCGGGGCCGGGTGCGGCTGTGGCCGGCCCCAACGCGAGATGGATGTGAACTTGTGACACGATCGTACATAGCAGTAGGGCCTTCGCGCTGTCTGGCAGAACTGCGGTAAATGGATACTCATGGACGTGTGCTACCCTGGGGGCCAGCCGACTACCCCCGCAACTGACTGGCGGTCCGAACTGGTGACTGGCGGAGTGACCCCCGCAAAGTTGCTAGCCCTGTGATGATGTGTGTTGCGCCCGGGACCGCTTCGTTGCGCCCGTACAAGTTGACCGCGTAGACATGATGACTCCTTACGAACTCCTCGCCGCGATGCTTGCAACGAGCTACGCACAGCTGGCTAGGTGCTAAGCGCGTAAGCCCAGCTTCCGCGGAGCAATTGACTGTCATCAAAGCAGCGTAGCACACGCTAAGCGGGCCACGCTAAGCGGGCCACAATGGAGCACGCACGAAGGCTGCGTGTATGTGTGCTACTATGTGCATGTGCGATTGGTCTTGTATGGACGCCTGGCGCCCGTGGGGAGACGAGCGAGGCGTTTGACGTGACCGTTCTGTTCATGGCGACACACATGAACGAGAAATCATGCGCTTTGGTTAGATCTGCACTTGCAAATGGACTACAGGTGCGGCGAGTGGTGTCGCGGGTGTCGCCATGTTCGGCTCGAGAGCCAGGACAAGGAGTGCAATTGCGCTGACTTGCTGACGTTCATTCACAGGTGAACGTTGTCGGCTGGCGAGGGCCAGGGTGGGTTCACGCTGATGCGCCATGCCGCTTGCTGATGGATGAGGGGGGGTGCCACGGGGGGCGGGAAGAGGCAGGTAACGAGCCCCCTCACCGGCGTGCAGGTTCACTGGCAATGCAGCCGAGAGGGTTGGCAGAATTGTAGCGCGCGAGCTCTGGCTGCGCCTCGCCCAGCTGGAGCCGTCTCGCATGGTGGTCTCGCTGTCCCTTCCCCAGGCCGTCCTTCCCCAGGCTGTCCCTTCCCCATTCCCCAGGCGGGCGAGGAGCCATCTCAAGGCTGCTGCCCTTCCTCAAGCTGCTAGCTGCCCTTCCTCAAGGCTGAGCCTTCCTCAAGGCTGCTAGCGGCAAGGAGCCAGTCAAGTGTCCACTCAGGGCGTTACAACACAACAGCGTCAACATCGACCGCCTGAAGGGAAGCTCAATGAACTCAATGTTGGACCGGTTGTGTTGTAACGCCCTGAATCGAGCAGCCCTTGGGGAAGGGCAGCAGCCTTGGGGAAGGGCAGCCTTGAGGAAGGCTCAGCCTGAGGAAGGCTCAGGGTTTGACACTCTGCTCTCGTCGGCCGCTTCGGCCAAGGCGTTTGTCACCCGCTTCCAGCAATTCCGCACGGAATTCCTCTGGAGCGCGGAGGACAACATGTATCCAGCATTTGCAGAGGTATGGCTGCAGAGGGCGACAAAGTTACTTGCGCCTCATGACGCCGTCCTGGGCCTCAACGCAGCTGCCGCCAGAGGTGGAGCGTGACTACCCCGGCCAATGGTGTGTTCCCCAACGCGCCTTCACAGGGCTAGTCTGTCCAAACATTTACAGCCGCTTCCCCAGGCTCCTTCCCCAGGGCGCCTTCCCCAGACCTGTCCCTGGGGAAGGACAGCGGCTGGGGAAGGACAGCGGCTGGGGAAGCGTACAGCCTCTGGGAAAGCGCTGGGCACTTGTAAACATTGTAACGCCATTGAGCCCTTCCTGCGCTCTTCAGGCCAGCTGATACAAAGTGGCCCGAGTTCATCACGCCGCAACGCTGGAAGCAGCCGCCGTACCCCTACCTCAACTTTGGCGGCTGGATGGGGCCGGCTGGCAAGGCTGCGCAGGTCATGAAGGCGGTGTCGGACCTGGTGTCACCATGTGCAATGCAGCAGGGCCGAGCGCAGGGCTGTCCCGAGCATGACCAGCACGCAGCCCAGCTGGTGCTGGTCAGCGAGCCCTGCCGCAGCCCCGCTGACGAGGGAGCCAAGTGTGACTTGGACCATTACGCTCAGATCTTCTACAGCGGCCACCCTACATGCGAGGGCTTTGTACCGCACCTGGACGGTAAGTTAAGCTGCGTTCCGTTACAAATTGCACAAGGTTACCTGACGGTGGACGGTAAGGAAGCGGGGCTGCGAAGGCCCGGCCGAGTTGTCTATGAGGTGGAACACCAACCATCCGCGCAGGCCTGTGGTGGAATGCTGTCACAGGAAATGTTCCTCTGGTTGCTCACTTCAACGGTGCGCGCTTGAGGATCTCAGTTGTTCTTCCGCCGGTAGAGAACCTGATGGCACTGACACCTTCGCAGGAAACGCCAAGTGGGATTGCGTTAAGCGTGGCAGCGGCAGCGCAATGTATTCCAAGCGCACAGGCTGGTTTAACAAAGTCGCGTTGGACTTGCAGACGCCAGTGCAGGTCACATATGGCACGCGCAATGGTGCTGCGGAGACTGTGACGAAGTCCTTTAGGGATCTGTGCCCAGGGCAGGCTTAACGGATCGCTCTCAGCTGCAACGGTCCACCGGTCAACCGGCCGTCAGTTGCTGACTGTGGCATCGAGTAAAAGCCCCAGCGGAAACAGGCTGCAAAGCGCGCTGGCTGGTGTCTTTGCCACCTGGTGTCGGAAACTTTGAGGCTCATTCATTACCTCGGCGGCTTGCGTTGAAGCTGGCATTTGTCGTACTGCGGAGGGAACTGACAGTACCGGTATGCAGTTAGGGTTGCTTGCACCACCGTTTGCGCGACTCCGCTGTGGGGCTCGTCGTTTCGCACGTGCGGCCTTGTCGGCCTCACCGGGGGTGCGGGTACAGGTGGAGAGGATGGGCGACAGAGGGGGGGCGTCCGGACGTTGCGCCTCAGATCTGGCCTGTAAAGAGGCGTGGCTCCAACGCGCTCAACAAAGGTTTGGGTCTCACTTAGATAGCTGGTGGGCGCCAAGGCACTTACAGAGGCCAGCTGGTTGTTGTAGCTCCGGACCGAGATGGAGTCATGGAGATGGGCGCAACGATGGAGTGTGACTCGGGGTGGTTGTCTGTGGGTTGGGCACCGAGATGCCAGCATCTGTCATCGTCACTTACCACCTCGTAGTCACCCTAGCCGTTGCTAGCCCCGGGACGCTACCGTACGTAGTTGCAGCTTACGTAGCTGCCCGTGCGGAGATAGAGAGAGCGCTCTTACACAGGCTGATGGGGGTTGGGCGTCCAGGCACGCTGGTAAGTCACCAACCATTAGTGGGACCCTTACCCGCCTAATTCACAGGCACAGACATTTCCGCGGCACTACGCCCCGTTGTCTATGATTACCCTCCTTGACCCACGCCAGGGCGCAAGCCTGGCGTAAGTCTACCTTCAAATTCCTCCGACACCCCGACACCCCGCCGTTGTCGTGTGCTTGCCGTACACTGCACACACTGCCGTATACGGCCAAAACGTTACCCATGTGCGCTTTGCGCGTGAACGGGTGGAGTCCATGAGGTTTGGCCGTTGACCATCGATCCCCGCTCCTGTCCGACGAGCGAGGGCCCCTACAACACACGCCCGGAGCCATCCTTCGACTATCATACCTGGTGTCAGTGCATGGTGCTAAGGCATCTCGAAGGGTCAGAACTTCATTCACATCATGCGTTCGCCCACGTAACAAATGTACGGACGGGGGCTGGACAAAGGTTGGGGACTCCCTTTCCGTCCCCCCTCCTACTTTGAGGGCCCGTAAGCTTAACCTCCGTACGTGGGGTTGCCCTGTACTTTCTACACGGGCATCTCTATGCCGACGGACTGGATAAGCCAACGTGGGCGGCGAGGGAACCTTGAAGGCCCACAAAACACCACCAGGGAACAGGTTAACGAGTAGCGTCAAGCGCTGCCCCTATGTCCCAACACACCGCAGCACCCTCGGCTCCAGCAGCGGCGGGCACCGCGGCGGCGGCTCAAGCAAGGTGCTACCCCGGCCGCCACTGGACCCACTCCGGGAGCCGCTGCCGGTGCAGCCCCGGCGGAGATCACGCCCCTAGCCGCCGCCGGCACCGCCGCCGCCGCCGCAGCTCCGCCCTCGGCCGCTGCCCCTGCGGTCTGGAACCACAGCCTTACCCTCAACCACGCACCTCGACACCCCAAAACCCGTACTTTGCACTCGTGCCCGCCCGTCGACAGGGGCATCTAGCCCTGGGTCGTCAGCTATTGCGGCACCCAAGGGCATCCGCAAGGGCGGGGGCATCACTGATGTACCTGCCGTGTACACCACGATGCACCTGCTCTACCCACGCAGCTAGCATTCGCGATGCCTGCATACCCGCCTGCATTGCTACCCCCTCGCTCCGTCCTAGCTAGCATCTGGCAAAACGTTGACTCAGTCGAGCACATCAACGCCGGCTAACGAACAGGCCGCCAGAGAAGCTCCCGTCCACCACCATCAGCTTGTGTAAGCGCTCTCTCTCTCTTCTATCTAGCTGATCTAGGGACGAGACGGCGCTGTATGGCAGGAGGCGCGATGCTGCACCGCTGAGTCACGTGTGTGGGGCGTTCCACGCTGGGACCCAGACTGCGCAACCTTTCCTCTCACGGCCCTGGCATGGCGTTCGACTTCGACCGTGGAGCGGGCGGGCTGACGCCGTGGCCGGGGCCGGGGCCGTGGGCGAGGACGAGGCCGGAAGCGAGCAGCCGGGGACTTGCCGGGAGATTTGGCGGCGGGTGGGGGTGATGTTGGCGGGCGCAAGGCTTGCGGTGACCTGCGAGGGGCGTGAATGCCGCTTCCCTAATCCGTTGGCCAACCAGTCAATGGGTTAGCCCGGTGTCAGCAGCGCAACCCCGTGAGAGAGTAGTGAATGAAGGTGAAGTGCGTGCATAGTGGCCCTTGACCCTAGTCACTTCCCAACCTTACATGTACAGGTAGCAACCCTGCGGACCCAACTGCATTACGCACTGCTCCGTCATCAGCTGCTGGCATAGGTACGGCACGTGAAGCATATGTACCGCCACGTCGTCGTACATTCCCTGGTCGGGCCAGCAGCGTTCCATGGCAGGGGCGGCTGACTTGTTGTCGTCGGTGCAGTTTGAGGGCTCGGAGGAGATCAGCTGGTGGCCTGGAAAGCCGTCGGGGCGGGGTCTGATGCCGATAGACTGGTCTATCTAGAAGGAGGGAGACAGATGCCTGCAGTGGGTGCGTGAGGTGCGCGCGCGGTTTGGCGGACGCGATAGCATTGCCACTGAGTGAGCTTACCGCTTCGCCCGAGTGGCCCAGCTCCAAACCACTTGCTTACCTACGATATCCGTCCCTCCATACAGCCCGCACCCACACCCGCATCCCTGCACGCGGACAAGGGCCCCTGCATCCGAGCTGGGCCAGGCCAGCAGGTCCAGACCGGGGGACGGACTGGCCCAGAAAGGCAGCACGGAAGTCCTGAGGCACCACATACCGGATATTCAGCACGGCAGCGCCCTCCAGACGGACCTGCAGGGAAGCAAGGCAGCAGGAAACTTACGGTGTAGGGCGGGGGAAGGAGAAACGGGCGACGAGCGAGGGTGCGCGAAAAGCAAGGCCAGCAAAGTGCGACGAATGCACTGGCGAGAAACTACCTGCAACCCTGCTCTTGCGAGCCGAGGAGCGACGTTTCATCAAAGCCAGGCGGCACATGGAAGCCTTCCGAAGCCATCCCAATCCGTCCGAAGCCCCCCACACCCGAGTTACCTGGAGCAAATTTACCTGAGCGTGCGGGTACAGTGCGCAGCGTCTCCGGCGGCTCACTAGAGGCCCGGACCCGCCCAGCATCATCATACAGACGTGTGGGGGATAGGGGCGGGGCGAGAAGCCAGTACGGCGACAAGCGTGGTTAGGGGACCAGGGCGAGGGCAAGCAGTACGAGGAAGGCCCCGGGAGGGTTGGCTGAGTGCCAGCGACCCCACCCACCCCGGGACACCGCTGCGCGCCCAAAGCCCCAGCGAAGCCCCGGGAAGCGTCCCTCCCCCCGCCCGCCCAACACCAGCCGAGGTGACGGTCGCGGTGGTCCAGCGCAGTACACGGTGGACGTCGGAGGCCGCGAGTCCTGCGGGGGGTAAAGGGGGGAGGAACAGCACCGAACCCGAACCCGACGGTGTAGCGAAGCTGCGGTCCGCGCGGATGTGTTCGGCGACCTCAGGTTGGAGGAGGCGAGGGAGGTTGGGCGCCAAAGGACGCGGCCAGCCGCTGGTGGTCACACATGGGCGCCGACGAACTCCGACCGCGCCCTCACGAGGGTCACGGCCCGTGGGAGCCCTTCCAATTACACCATTAGGGGGAAGGAGAAACGGGCGACGAGGGTGCGCGAAAAGCAAGGCCAGCAAAGTGCGACGAATGCACTGGCGAGAAGGGGGGGGGGGGTGAGGGCGGGGGGGGGGGGGGGTGAGTGCGAGATTCCGAACTAACTGAAATCTATCTTGCCTCCCGGCATGGCTTGCCACACACCTTGCCTTTCACGAGCCCGAAGCTTAGTTCCGGCCAGGATGACGGCGACTCCGCCTGCCCTCCAGAGATGGCGAAGCTGCGCTCGAGGACGATGGGGCTGGGCAGGCCCTCGAAATCGGACTCCGACAAAGCCATATCGCCCTACAGCTGTGCAGACGTCACTCTGACCACTCTGGCCAGCGCTGCAGCAAGCTCTCGGCCGGAAGACACAAGCACTCTAGCTGGGCTGTTGTCCGTGGCATGAGCGCTTTTTAGAAAAAGCATTGCCGCGGCAGCAATCCAAGTTGCGCGCCTATCCATCGCCTCTACACTGCAACGCGTTTGTGGAATCGCTGTCAGACCATATACAGCGTGTCGCACCAAAACGCCCGGTCTACAGTGAGTAGGCGTGCTGAGGCTGCTGGGCCCAGCAGGCCCGCACGAACGCCGTTAGCTGGCACCTGTGTGTGTCACTAGCTAGTAGGAGTGCACTGAAGCGGTGTACCGAGGTGACTGGCAGCGCTGATGCCTGCGAGGGGGGGAAAGGAGACACGGGGGACGAGTAAAGCGAAAAGCAGGCCAGCAAAGTGCGACGATTGCACTGGTCGGCAACTATCCGCAGCCCTGCCCTTGCGAGCCTAATGCGGCGTCACCTTACCAGGCAGCACAACGAAGCCCTTTACAACCGCCCGAAGCCGTCCGAAGCCTCCCACCCACGAGTTACCTGGGGCAGGTTACCTGAACGTGCGGGTCGAGTGCGCAGCGTCTCCGGCGGCTCGCTATAGGCCCAGACCCGCCCAGCATCATCATACAGACCTGAATGTGAAGGGGGGGGGGGGCATACATCGGCAATCAACGGGCTTCGGCCATGGTCGCGCTTTCGCGCTTATGCTTGGCCTTAAGCAACACAACGTCACTCTGAAACTTTGAACAGGGTAGGGAGTGCCGCACAAGCACTGGGAGGCGCTGGGCCTGGGCCGCGACCGTCTCCCCGCGACCCCGCACGAACCCGCCCATGTATGCATGCCGGCACGCGCCTGCCCCGTACGCTGCATTGCACGCCGCTGGGCCCTGGGGCTCGGGGTTTGCTTTTGAGCTCCGTCTGTGTTGCTTGGGGGAGCCGGCCGTCGGGGGCATGTCACACCCGTGATGCCTGCCCGCCCGGATGCCCTTGAGCCCTGCAGGTCGCTTACCTCCTTTCGCCATCGCCCGAGTTCCTAGGCGCTCCTGGGGTCGCAACCTGCTCTACCCGCTCGCCGCTCGCCGGCATGGTCGCGTACTGACGCTCTTCCTCTTCTCGGACAACGTCTTCTGTACCCCAAGGTACGGCTCCATGGGGCGTGGGGCAACTAGGGTACGCAGCGGGTGCGCTCGGGCGATGGCGGAAGCAACACCCCCCAGGAGCCCGCCCTTGCTGGGCACCAGTCCGGCACATATGGTAAGTATAGGTAAGTTTCGGTAAGTTGTGCTGCAGTTCCGGCACCGCCTTTGTTTTGAGCCTGACGGCCGCCCGTCGCCCCCGGCTCGCCACCCTGTCCTCACCGTGTCCCCCCACCGCAGCTGCAGTGACTTGGAGGCTGCACTTGAGCACTTTCAACCCTTACGGGGGTCCCCTTTGCAGCTCATGGTGTCGACGTGCCCGTCTCGTGCGCGGCTGCTTCACCTACACGATGCGGCTTCTTGCCACGACGTTCTCGTCAAAACCCTGCCCCGGCCCTTCCCTTAAGCAGCCTAGGCGCAGGCGTCCACAAGCGCAGGCTTCCCCGAGCGCAGGCTTCCCCAAGCGCAGCTCAGCTACGGGCACCGTGTCCACCCTGTGCTGTTGTCCGTGTCGCCAGCCCCGTCCTCGCGGCGGGGGCACCTTGGCCAGGCGGCCCTTCTTTCGCCATCGGTTGTAGCAGGTCTGACACAGGGTTTCTCTGTCAGGGCCGCGGCGCCAGCCGCCCTTACTGAGGCGCGGGTAGGGAAAGCCCCTCACGGCGCAGGGGGCTGTCAATGTCGCTAACCGCGGCGGCGGGACCTCGGCCGGGTGCCCTTCCGCAAGAGCTGTCCTTCCCCAAAAGCTGCCCTTCTCCAAAAGCTGCCCTTCCCCAAGGGGCTGTCCTTCCCCAAGGGGCTGCCCCGTCCCCAAGGGGCTGCCCGGCGGCAAGGAGCCAGTCAAGTGTCCACTCAGGGCGTTACAACGCAACAGCGTCAACCTCACCCTTTCCCCAAGCGCAGGCTTCCCCAAACCCCTCCCCAAGCCGCCGCCTCCCCAAGCGCAGGCCCTTCCCCAAGCGCAGGCCCTTCCCCAAGCGGTCGCCTTCCCCAAACCCCAGAGCTGGCTTCCCCAGGCGCAGGCCCTTCCCCAAGCGCAGGCCCTTCCCCAAACTCAGGCTTCCGCAAGCACAACGGCAGCTAGGGCCTTCCCCAGGGGAGCTTCCTCAACCGCCGGAAGCAGCTCTTGCACAGGATCTCTCCGTCGGGGCCGCGGTACCAGCAGCCCTTGCTGAGGTGCCGATCGCGGCAGCCCGGCACGGCGCATGGGCCCGTCATCGTCGCTGGCCGCGGCGGCGGGACCTCGGCCGGGTGGCCATTGTCTTACCACCGTTTGTAGCAGGTCTGGCACAGGGTCTCCCCGTCAGGGCCGCGGCGCCAGTGGCCCTTGCTGAGGAGCGGGTAGGGACAGCCCGGCACGGCGCAGGGGCCCGTTATCACCGCCGGTCGCGGCGGCGGGACCTGGGCCGGGTGGCCATTGCGTTGCCACCGGCCCCTGCAGGTGCCGCACAGGGTCTCGCCGTCAGGGCCGCGGTGAAGAGGGGGGAAGAGGGGGGAAGCGATCCTGGGAAGGAGGCCATCTCCGGGAACTGGCTGTGGTCAAGTTGCTTTGGTCACAACCTCATAGCTTGATATGTTATAATCGCATAGTTACTTCTACGCTTCTACATGCTGTTGGCCAACAGAAGCAGTGACGACGTAGCCGACGAACCTTACACAGCGCCGGGACGCTAGCCGGACTTCACCTTATAGTCAGTGACAACCGAAGCATCTCGCTTGCAAGACACTGACGAACGACACCTTATATGGCGAAACCCGATTCAGATGGAGGAGGCACCGCGGGGCCTGGGCCGCGTTCAGCTGAGCCTCGCAGCTGGAGCGAAGACCTGAACTCCTACCGTGCGACGCGAGGCACACAGAGCTTCTCAACGATACGCGACGCAGGGCGCGTGCCAGAGCGGTGCGCGGATGCTCAGTCCCGCCCATCCAACCCTGCCCGTCCCACAAGTGACCCCCCGCCCCTACCCATCCGCCCTTCACCCACTTTGTCACCGGGCTGTTAGGTTTGCACGAACCAACTACGTGCCCTTCGCAGCGACCGCTCACCCGCTCTTTCCTTACAACGACCTTGGAGAGGATGGGAAGGGTGCGTGAGGCTGGGCGAGAGGGGGCTACTGAGGAGGCATCGACAGTGTACAGGGCGGTGGCTCTGCATACCTAGCGGCTCACTTGTGTGACGCTTGTGCAGGGACCATCCGCGTGGACCCCTCTACCCAATCGAACCGCTACTTTCGCCACGGCTGGGGTGACACGACTCTCCTCAAACAGGAGGGCTTTGCTAACGTGCCGCATCCCCGCGGCGCGGCCCTCACGGACAAGCCAGGGCGTGCACCTGTCTCCTCCCCCCGCGGGGCAGACGGGCGCAACGGGCTGTTCGGCGTTCTACAGGTGAGCAGAGTAAAGCATTTGGTTCCCAGGTTGACACCTCCATGAACCCTGCTCCTGCGACTCGCGCCCCTGCACTTCACCCTTGTCCCCACCTTAGATGACGGAGGCCGGCGGGCAGGACTCGTGGATTGGCAACGCGCTCATAGTCCCTACCAGCGGCAAGCAGGCCGTGCAGCCCCCCGCCGATCCAAAGGGGAGGCGGGATCTCTTCGACGTTCTGGGGGCACGAGCGCCGGGTGGGTACAGCGAGCGGCACAGTGTATGAGCATTCCGCAACCCGGATGCGATTTGGGTGGGATGGTGGGGTTTGCAGGGCAACCAAGGCAGCCAGGCAGGAAGAGCGACGGGGGCGGCACGCCCCCCCCCTTTGTGTTGGTCCTGACCGGCGCCCTACTCTTCGCTCCAGGCGTGCCCGCGGACGACTCCTGGCTGGGCCACGCCGCCATCGACCCGGCCCGCGGCCGCGCACACCCCCCCGGCCCCGAGCAGCTGCGGGGGCGGCGAGACCTCACTGAGATCTTCACCATGAGCATCCTGCACGATCCCAGGTGGGGCCTGCAGGGGGAGTCACCAACTCTCGCATGGTGGCACACGCTGTCTTGCCGCTCCTGCGCTGTGCCCCAGGCGGCTCGAGCTGCTCCAAAAGGGAGCGGACAAGCTGGGCGACGCCTGGTGTGGACACAAGTGAGCGGCGAGCCGTTGGACACGCAGCCGTTTGGAGTAGCCAGCCGCCTGGAGCTATGGGCTAATTGCCGCTTAGTTGGTGGCAGCACATGACAGGACACCCGGTAATGCCTTGCTTGCTCCACTTGACCGCCTCTATCCGCCGCCAGGCTAATCGACCCCGCCAAGGGCAAGTCTGCTGCGGCTGCGGTCCACTCTCCCGCGGCGGTGGCACACCTGCACGGCGCCACCTTCCCCCCGGGGCAGCCCGTGGCGGCGCCGCACAGCGACCTGCCCACGCGGCACATGCGCCAGGTGCGTCAGGAGCGGTAAAGGCAGTGCAACGCTGGCCGCAGGTCAGCATGCAAGGGTGTGCGCTTACCCTCTCACGCATGAACTTCGCAGGCGCCACCGCCCGCGCCGGACACGGCTTCAGCGGTGGTCAGCCAGACGGCGGGACCGGGCGATGACTGGGGCAAGGGGGGGCGTAAGACCTTCCCGGACCTGCCCGCCCCCAACGCCTTTGACGGCCGCAAGGACCTGTACGGGCACATGACCTTCAGGTGCGGGGCTTCGGGCACGGACCAGATCTGCAGCATCAGAGCACCTCCGCGTCCTAGGGCTGACCCCCTACTCGCCCCGCAGGCCCTTGGGCGAGGTGGAGGCCGCCAAGTACGGCCGCGCCTTCGACGACCGGGGCACCACGGGCCGGCGGACCCTCGCGCAGCCCGGGTCCGTGGACCCAGCCAAGGGGCCAGACCTGCTGCAGTGGAAGCCAGAAGTGGGTGCGGAGAGACAGCCTGCCATCCCCTCCACCTCGCTGGCCCCCTAAGCTAGCCTTGGCCTTTGCGGCCCGAGTGCCCGTCCTTGGCTCTAGCTAGTCCCGGTCAAAGACGCGCCTGGCGCCGCGCCTTCGCAATCCACACTTCTCCAGTGTAGCTTTGCCTTGGGCAGTTCGTTCCCCGATGTCTCACCTCCTCGCCCCGCTGTTCGTTCTCCTGCGCCCCTCCTAGGTCCGCATTGGGCAGTTTGTGCCCCGAGGAGGTAAGCGCGGCGGGGCGATGGGGCACAGTACGAGCACACGCACGGGCTTGACGCTGAAGGCTTGCATCTGCTGGGCTCACTACCGCCGCCTTGCACCCTTCGCCCCGTTAGGTCTGGCGCAGGAGGGCCGCGTCCGAGGAAGCACGCTGCGAGCCGCGCATGGGCGCTGAGCAGGAGCGAGGCGTTGGCGGGAGCGACATTAACGAAAGCAGGATTGGAGGTATCAGGATCAGGCGCCCCGTGGGTGGTCTTGGTAGTGCCAGTAATGTACTGACTGACTGACTGAGCGAGGCGCGCGGCGGCAAGTGGGCGGAGGCAGAGCCCCCGTGCAGCTCACATGACAATGTGGACCGGGGTCGCCGGTGGGCAGAGTACTGAGCAGGGATACAGCAACTAAGGTTGCGGGCATGCAGGCATCCAGAAGAAGCGGCCCTCAAGCGGTCCAGTAATGAAGTTCTAGGTCAGGAGGCGTGCAGGGGCCAGAGCTAGAGGACACGTCGACTAATCGGCAGTTGCAGCACAGAGCGGCCCTTGTCTCTCCCTCGTCACAACAGCACTTCCTCGAAGCGCACCCAGTCTGCATACCCTGGGCGCGCGGACTGAGCGCAGGTGCTTCGCGGACTGAGAGTAGGTCCTCCCACAAAGAAATCCATGGGTGCTGTTTAGCGCTATGTACAGCGCTAACAAGCCGTGCCCATGTCCGGCGTTCACGCTACGTGAAGCACAATAACTTGGCCTTGCTGGGACAACAACAAGCAGCTGAGCCGCAGCAAGCCCTCATAAACACGCTCCGCATAGGGACACATGCACATCGCCACCTGCAAAGCGTTCAGCTACGCGCCCGCCAAGCCCACGGCCGCGCCTGTCGCCGCCGCTGCGGCCACCGCTAGCCCCGCGGCGCCCGCCGAGGAGGCCGCCGCCGCCGCTGCGGTCGCCACCATGTCGGCCGGCTGCGGCAGCAGCAGCAGGCTGAGCAGGGCCGCCACTCCGGGCACCGACACGTTGTCATCCACGTACTGGGACGAGGGAACGAGGCACGGAATGAGGAACGGAACGTCGTTGGCAGCTATAGTTTGGGCCCATATATGCATTTAAACTGGTGCACTCCTCTGCCGGCTATTCCCCTGTCTGCACAGTTACGCAATTGCACTCGGCACCCCCCGCCCCCACCTGGTTGATGGGCAGCGACTCCACCAGGGTGGCGGCCAGCGCCACCGCCCCCAGGCAGCCCAGCATGGCCGAGGGGGGGTAGCAGGCGAAGAAGCCCAGCGAGCAGAAGAGCGTGATGAGGCTGGGGGCAGGAATGCATAGCGAGTGCATGGGGTCCGCATCAGTGCCCTTTCACGAGTCCACGAGTCTCAACCATGGCGCGCCAGTGGGCTGAGCCTCAATAGTCCTTGCATCGTACTGAGCATACGGTATGAACCTTGTTCCTTCACTTCCTACATACCCGCTGCTTACCCGTACGACATGCCCCAGCCGCCCAGCAGCATGGCGACGCTGCCGGCCCAGCTCTTGGACGAGTTGTACGGCAGCTTGGCGCCGCCCCAGCGCCGCCCCACGATGTCAGCCAGGCTGAGAGCAGAATTGAAAAGGGGGCGAGGCAGGAGGAATAAACGGTCATAAACGATGCCGCGACCGCAGTTGCAACCCCCCCACCCCTCTTTCCGCCACCCCGAGCGCGCTCCGCGATCCGCCGCCCCACTCACCCGTCCCCCCCGCACATCATGGCCACCGCGATGAGCCCCGCCGGGTTGTCCCGCCAGCACAGCACCGTGGCGGCAACCAGCGTCACCACGTAGAACAGAGGGCCCTGGGGGGGCAGGGGGGGAGGTGCGGGGAGGAGGCGCCGAGCGCGGGAGCCGGGGCAAGAGCTGCGTGGAGAAAGGTAAGGGTGCTTCGGCCTCCGGTCCTGCGCAGGTTCGGTTGGTTTGGGTGCGCCTAATGCAGCGCCTGCAACACCTCCCCTCTCACCACGCCTCCCTTGGACCCTTACCCACCCCGCCCCCGCCCACCTTGAGCAGCTCCGTGCGGTCCCCCGAGCGGCTGACGCTCTGCACCAGCCCCGGGTCCGACACCAGGCCCGTGCCCACGGCAAACAGCCTGGGTGTGAGAGGCAAGGCAGGAGCAAGAGGAAGGCGTTGGAGGCTTGAGTGGGGTATGGGACACAGGCATTCTCACGTGGCACTGTGGCTCGCCCCACCCTGCCCGTACCCTCCCGTTGCCACCTTGCGAAGTTGAGCATGGGTACCACCGCCGCCAAAAAGCGGGCGCCGGGGGCCGCGCTATGGAAGGGCAGATTTGAGGGGGAGGGATCCTGGTGGCTGCTGTACGAATAGGGTAGAGGACGGGCCAATGCTCTTTGCTGTAACCCAGCTTGCCTTCCTCTGCCCCCACGCCCCACCTGAACATGGCCCACGTGATGACGAACAGCGGCCCCGTGCTGGTGTGCACCAGCTTGCGGCTCAGCTTCTGCAGAAGAGGTTTGTGTCGGGCGAGGGCCATCAGCAGCTCGAAAGCGGTTGCACGTACGTTGGGCGGCAGCGGCCAGGTGGAAGGTGCCTCCGCTTCAGCCCACCCCCGACATCCCTCGCCCACCTGCTCCAGCGTGCCGTTGGCGGCCAGCAGGTCAAACACCTTAACCCAGGCCGCGGCGCCCACCGCTGCACCTGCCACCACGTATAGGTCGCGGCTGGGAGAGGCGGCTAGGGTGGCCAGAAGCTCAGGGAGCGCCGCCGGCGCGGAAGGGGCTGGCCGGCCGAGGTTGCGCTGCCCGTGCCGCAGGGGTGACGTCGTGGTCGGTCCCGACACGACGCTGCGCAGCCCGACGCATGCCGTTGTATGAGTTGATCCGCAACCAGCTACTTGCGGTGTGGGCGCAGGCAGCGCTGGAGCTGCGCATGCGTGTCTTCGTAGCATTGGCGCCCTCGCCAGGCGCCAGACGCCTGGTCGGCAAGTCACCGCGCTGGCTGCGGGGGGTACTTGAGCCACGAGCGACATGGTAGCCACAGAAGGAGCGTGCAAGCCGACCCTGGCCACTCGCGGCAGAATCGCGACGCGGCGCTCTAATCAAGAAGCCTAGATCTTGTGATGCAGCTAGGGTTGGGTACACAGCAAGACGCTGTCCAGGTGGTGCGACGGCGGTATTGCTCGTAGGCGCAGAGCGGTGCTTACCGAGGAACGAGGTGTAAAGGCCTGCCTTTGCACGCTTGTCTCTTTGCGCCAAGCAACGCTGGGAACCACTTCGTTTGCCTTTGAAAGGCAAACTCCGGGCACTGCAAGGAATGCAGTACAGGCGAGATGGGCGCGGCACGCAGGCTCTCTGGCCCAGCCGCTGCGTGCCTTGAACTGGGTTGCGGCTGCTGCATATCACAAGACAAGGATCGTGGCAATTGAGCTCGCACCAAAACTTGCCTCTAACCACTGTGGGATTGCAGAGTAGCCATGATCCTGCAGCAGGCCCCGACCGTGGGCACCGCCTCTAGCAGGCGTGCTCAGATCCGCAGCGCTGTGCGCGTGTCGCCGGCCTCGGGGGCCCCCATCTCATCCGCGACTCCGCTTAGCATCGCTGCGCCTTGTGTCTTGGGCCGCGCTGCGCCCGCACGGCCCCTGTCGCGGCCCCCAGCTGCTGCTGCTACTGGAGTGCCCACGGCTGCGGATGCTGCGCGCGGCGCCAAGGTGCTGGACAACGTGTATGACGTGGTGGTGGTCGGCGGGGGCCTGTCCGGCCTCGTCACCGCGCAGGCCCTGGCGGCTCAGCACAACGTGCAGAACTTCCTGGTCACGGAGGCCCGGGAGCGCGTGGGCGGCAACATCACGACCATGGCGGGAGAGGGCTACATCTGGGAGGAGGGTCCAAACAGCTTCCAGCCCAACGACTCCATGCTGCAGATTGCGGTGGGGGGGGGGGGCTGCGGGGGGCTGTGGGCTTCACGCTCTCGGGCACGCAAGGAGCAGAGGGTTGACACTTCCGCAGAACCCTCTCCACGGAGCTAAATGGGTTAGCGACCGTTGCAAGCGATAACAGAGGGTGATGCCGTGCCCTGCGCCCTCTCAGGTTGACTCAGGCTGCGAGAAGGACCTAGTCTTCGGTGACCCCAAGGTGGGACAGGCGGGCGTTGCACCCTTGGGGTGGCATCCGCCTAGCCCTGCACGTATGTTGCAAGTCACGGCCTGACGCTTGGGAGCTATCTTAGAGTGCCTCCTTGCTGCGCCCTGTGCAGGCTCCCCGCTTCGTGTTCTGGGAGGGGCGGCTGCGCCCCGTGCCCAGCGGCCTGGACGCCGTCACGTTCGACCTCATGTCGCTGCCGGGGAAGATTCGCGCCGGCCTGGGCGCCGTGGGGCTGCTCAGGGCGCCCGCACCAGGTACAGCCCTTCACGCACAGGAACGGGTCGTGACCGACAGGGCAGGGGTAGGGCGGCATGTCGCGAGCGGCGACCCGACCCAACAGGGGTCGGGCTTGCTTGCTTGTTGGAGGTGTGGGAGTCGGGCTGTGCGGGCTGACTGCTTGGCGCTGAATCTTCGCCTGCCTCTGCTCTTGCAGCCCAGGAGGAGTCAGTGGAGGGCTTCATCCGCCGCAACCTGGGCGCCGAGGTGTTTGAGCGCCTCATCGAGCCCTTCTGCTCAGGCGTGTACGCTGGCAACCCCGCCAAGCTGTCCATGAAGGCGGCCTTCCAGAAGTGAGGCGGCCCCAGGAAGAGGGAAGCTCTTGTGGTCCAGGGACAAGTGGTGGTCAGTGGTTGATGCCTCTCGCACGCATCACGACCCCACAGGATCTGGATCCTGGAGCAGAAGGGCGGCTCGCTGGTGGGCGGTGCGCTCAAGCTGCTGCAGGAGCGCAAGGCTAACCCGCCGCCGCCGCGCGACCCCCGCCTGCCGCCCAAGCCCAAGGGCCAGACGGGTGCGTGGGCGTGAGCATGACATGGCCTCGCATGACGGGCTCAGGCGATCAGCTGGGTACTGCCGACGGCTGGTGTATCGCTGCTCAGGGCAGCCTGCAGCCCGCATCATAAGCTTGCCGTGGGGTCTTGCATGACGGTGTGGTCTCTGACCTTACCATGCCCCTGCCCTCCCTGGCCTGGACCCTGGAGGATGGCAGCCCCAGTGCTCAGCCGGGTCTGAAGAAGGTCTGGTGCACGGTCTGACGGTCTGACACCGCACGGTCTGGCCTGCTTCCCCGCCTGGCTTCCCTCCTTCCCCGCCCGCCGCAGTGGGCTCGTTCCGCAAGGGCCTCAAGATGCTGCCGGAGGCCATTGAGAAGAAGATCAAGGACAAGATCCGGTACGTGGGCGCTGGAGCTGCTGTAGGCGGCTTCCCGGGCCCCCCTACTCTTACGTACTCGCAAGGCCCGACTTGTATTTTTCATACCTGTGTATCATGGGTTGCGGGGAGACGGCTTTCGCTCCTGCATCCCTCCGCCAACTGCGCTGCGCCCCTCGCTCCCCGCAGCGTCAACTGGAAGCTGGCTGCGCTCACCCGCGACGGCGAGGCCTACTCGCTGGTGTACGACACGCCCGAGGGGCGCGTGCTGGTGCGCGCCCGCGCCGTGGCGCTCACGGCCCCCTCGTACGTGGTCTCGGAGCTGCTGCAGGCCGAGGTGGTGAGCAGCGGGTTGGCGGTGTGGGACACCACTGGGCCCCGCTGGGGGCAGTCCTATAGCTGGGCACGCGGCGCCTCGACCTGTGCTTGGCCCTCCCTCTGCCTCCGTCCCCCTTCCCTCCGCAGCCCGCCGCCTCCTCCGCGCTGTCCCAGTTCGATTACCCCCCCGTGGGCGCCGTCACCCTGGCCTACCCCGTGTCAGCGGTGCGGGAGGACCGCAGGGCGGCGGACGGCTCCGTGCCCGGCTTCGGCCAGCTGCACCCCCGCACGCAGGTGGGACAGAGCAGCACGCGCGGAAGTCAGCGTGTGCCCTGCTGTTGAGACGGCGGGAAGCCAAGCATGCCCCCTCGCCTTTGACCCCGCCCCCGCCTTCGCAGGGCGTGACCACCCTGGGCACCATCTACTCCTCCTCCCTCTTCCCTGGCCGCGCCCCCTCGGGCGAGATCCTGCTGCTCAACTACATTGGCGGCACCACCAACCGCGGCATCGTCAACCAGACCAAGGAGCAGCTGGTGGAGCAGGTGGGCAGGGTCAGGGGCCGGGCCGGGAGCAGCGTGCTCTGGCATCCATCGGGCGGCTTTCTTGTACTCCCCACTTACCTTTCCCCCCTGCACCCCCACCCCCCCAGGTGGACAAG
The DNA here is from genome assembly GCA_016858145.1 of Edaphochlamys debaryana. NCBI lineage: Eukaryota > Viridiplantae > Chlorophyta > Chlorophyceae > Chlamydomonadales > Edaphochlamys > Edaphochlamys debaryana. Next base: position 90,634 of record JAEHOE010000204.1, on the reverse strand, counting down.
GACCTCCGCACCATGCTGCTGCGCCCCGACGCGCCCAAGCCCCGCACCGTGGGCGTGCGCGTGTGGCCGCGCGCCATCCCGCAGTTCAACATTGGCCACCTGGACCTACTGGACACCGCCCGCTCGGCGCTGGACGCCAAGGGCTGGCGGGGCGTGTTCCTGGGCGGCAACTACGTGTCGGGCGTGGCCCTGGGCAAGGTGGTGGAGTACGGCTACGAGTCGGCGGCGGCGCTGGCCGCTCACCTGGCCAAGCAGCCGGCGGCTTCCAAGTCCGCGTGAGGGGTGTAGGGGATTGTGCAGTCACAGATATGCAAGGTTAGGCAGGCATGGAGCCAAGGAACGGGGGCGGCGTTGTGTTGGGTAGGATCTGAAAGAGTGTGCTGCGAAGGCGATGGAGATGGGGGATCATCGGGTTGCTGGGGGTACTACACCGCCGCAGTGCCGGAGTTGGGGCTCGGCATGTAACGCTGAATGCAGTCTTTCCCTGGAGTCCTCGAGTCCCCCGAGGGGAGCACTCCTACCGGCCAACGGTGCGCATCACGTACTAATGCCACCCAGGATATCCAAAGCAGCCAGTCATCGTCGAGACCGTCACCAAGCCCACCCAAGCTTCTGCGTCTCTTGCTAAGCTAGCTATCTCACGAGCAAATCCCTACATTGCTCTTCGGAATCGTTGCATTGCTTGGTCCCTGATAACATGGCATAAACATGGATTACGGCATTTTACGAAGCCCGCCAGGATCGTGTCTCCCACACCCCGTCACTTCGGTGCCTGCAGCCCAATAGCCGCACGTCTTGCCCTTCACTTCCACGACCACGTTGTCCCGCTTGTCACAGAACAACACAGCCTTGCCGTGTGCGGCAGGGCTGCCCTGTGGCCCTCCTGTGTCCTGTTTCTAGAGCGGGGCTTCAATATCGACAGGTCCCCCCGACCGCCATCACTGGCGGCCACGTTAGCAAAAGCGCAACCGCAAGAGCACCTTCTCCCAGGGCGTTAGGTACGTCGTCGAGCAGGCGCCATCGCTATTCGCTACATAGCAGCTCGCAAGCGGATTCGTCGTCGGGCGGCGGCGATCACGGGCGATGAAAATGCGAGAATCGGCGCTGGTGAGGATGGCAGACGACACCACGCCTCGCCCTGTGCCTCCCATGAGTCCGCCCTGCCTTGCCACCCCCGCCCACAGCTGCCGCCGCTGGCTTGCTGGCTCGCACGCACACCAGGATCGCTTGGCGGTGTAAACCCTGAGAGCTCCATCAGTCTCCAGCCACAGCCATGTCACATCCTCCTCCTCAGCGCCATTCCAGCACGTCTCCTGCAGGGTCTTGGTGTTGGGGTCCCGAGGCCCCAGGCCGCTCATGATCCGGAAACAGCTCCGCCCGTCGTGTTGAGGGCTGATCCACGCGTACAGGGTTCCGTTTGTGCTTGCGGGCGCCGGTACCTGCTCATCCGTCCCATAGAACCACTCGCCGGCAATGAGGGGCCGATTCACGGCAACGTGGTTGATGCCCGTCGATACGTCATTCGTGTGTCGCTTAGGCACCCAGCTACCGTAGTTGCGGTGCTCCACGTAGACGGTCTGCAGGAGGAGGGGGGGCGCACGCGTGTGGGTAAGGGCACCGAGGGCCCATGCGGACTGCGCGCTGTGCGAGTGGCTGACCCCTGTGAGGCTGGCCCCTGGCGGCCGCAGCCCCAGCCCCTGCCCACCTTGTCCTGCATGTACTTGGGGTCCTGCAGGTTGTAGAAGCGGTCGCCCTGGGAGTGGCCCCCAGAGAGAGCGTGCAGGTCCAGCTGCCGGAGGCCGTGCGTGAAGTTCTTGGTGGGAACCAAGTCGAAGATGGCGGCGGAGAAGGCAGCGGGGCCCGTCGTGAAGAGGGTCTCCAGGAAGGCCGGCGAGCCTCGTCCGTACTGGAGGATGGCTTTGTAGCCCTCAATTGGATTACGCAGACGGCGTGCCACCTCCTCAATAACCACATCCAAGACCTTGCTCCCTGGGCTAGTAGCCCAGCAATGCAGGGATGCAGACTTCTGAACCGCGTAGGCCCAGGCAAGAGCGTCGTCCCACTTGGCGAATGCCGCCTCCAGCCCCACCACAAACTCGTCCTCGGGCCTTATAAGGCTTTCAAAAGGACGGACGGAGATGCTGTCGATGTCAGCATAGATGCCTCCAACCAGGCTTAGGTACAAGTAGCGCCCGAAGTCGTTCTTCATGCCGCGGACTGGAATGTCCTGCGGGGCGCAAAGGATGGCCTAGTCAGCGGCAGTTGCTACGCCGGCAGGTCGCCTGCCCTGCCCTGGCCTCAGCTACCGGTGATCCCCGCAAACGTTGGCCCCAACGCACCCGCCACAGTGAGTACAGGGGGTGCTTCTTGATGGCCGTCTCGATCTCCGCGTCCGTAACCAGATCGTACTCATAGCAGGAGTTCTGAAGGATCCAGGACAGCATCAGGAACCACACATGCTGCCGGATTGCAGTTGGTTTGTTGGTCTTCCACGTCTGCACGATGCGCCGGGGAATCCTCTTCTGCACGGGCTCGGGGCACTGGGCGGGCTGGAGCCCACGGGCCACGTCCCGCATGGAGGCGGTGGCAGGCTCCAGCTTGGCAGTCAGGACGGCGGGCTGCATCCCGCCAGCGCTGACGGGGACACCGTAGAGGTGGTAAAACCAAGTCACGTTGTCATCAACGCAGCCCGAGAAATCCACAAAAGACTCGCAGGAGTCCTCAAGCGGGCAGCACTCCACGCTGACCGGCCACCTGGGCGGCGGTTGGTACACGCCGCTGAGGTCAGGATGGGAAGGCCTGGAACTGACAGCCGGCTGCTGGGTTGCTACAAACACGTCATGGGAGTAAGCCGCGATAGCGGTTGGTAGAAGGAAGATCTTGGTGAGGTTCACGGCCCACATGTCTCGGCACAAGACCTCGCACTCCGAAGCAGCGCACTCAGTTGGGTAGTTCCGCCGGAATCGGAGGCGATGCTCCGTGAAAGCGGCGGCAGTCACAGCCGCCATGCCTCCCCAGCACGCGAAAACCGGTACCGGGAGGCGTGACTGGAACTTGTGCCACGAGTCCGGCAGCCCCACGTAGGGTTGGTCGTTCCGGAACTTGCGCCCGTGCAGGTCTCGCGTTGCCCTGCAGAGGGTGAGCGGGCAACTGAACCCAAAGCGCGCATCGCCCGACCTAGCTGCGGGTTTGCTGGTCTAAAGGCTGATCAGCCCCGCCCAGACCTGGGTGGGGGCAGAGCCATGCAACGCCTGTGGGCACCCGCCCTGCCCGCCTTCGCGTTGGACCCCAGCCCCTATGCCAGCCAAGCAGCTCACCAGATGTCATAAAAGGCCAACTGCCCCTTCTCGTTACGGTTGAAATCCGCACTGCACACCATGTCCGCCCCCGCAGCACGCAGGAGGAGCACGTCCAGTGCGCTCTGTGCGCCTGCACGTTGGAAGGGGAGGCTCGTGTGACAAGGTGAATCCAAGGTGCCCCGCCGAGCCGTGTCCCCCGTCTCTGCCAGCCCGATAGCTCACAAAAGTAGATATCGTTGAAGAAGAGGACAGTGTCGTACTCCTCTCTGCCCACCAGCAACTGCTTGATCGACAGGTTGCGCACCCTCGCCAGGAAGGCGATGCGGTGCTCTTGGGGGTCACGAGTCACGCCTCGTGTCACCACCTCGTTCTCCACGCCTAGCTTCTCCAACACCGCTCGCAGTTGAATCAGTTCAAAGGCGCTCAGGTCCGTAGAGCCGCTCTCGTATACTGACACAAAGACTGTGGCGCCGAACGCGTCCTGGGGAACAGAGGAGGGGAGGTTCAGGGCCTAACCAGGGCCTAACCAGGGCCGGTCCTGGCATGAAAGCAGGCTTACCCTGAGGGTCACCACCACCTTCAAAAGCTCGAACATAAAAGTGGGTAGAATGCCCTGGTTGTGGTGGAGCGGGAGGGGGCCAAGAGCAATCCGTTGCTGGGAGGGTTCGGGCCTGGGGTATTCGTGCAGGGGACGAAGAGTGGAAGTCGCCGGCCCCGTCTTCCCCAACACACCTGGTTGTTATGGAAAGTTGCGGCGACAAACACCCGCTTGTTCCTCAGCTTGTTCCACGGCTCCGCAAGCGTGGCGTTGCCAAGCGCGGCGAAGTTGCAGTGCCCATCCGACCCTAGGAGCAACCCCTCAACACATTTATCGGGTGCGATGAATGCGTGGCCTCCACAGTATCCCATGTCATTCCGCGTTCGCAAGAGCTCTACGATGCCTTGGGCATGGATGTGGTTAAGGTCGCCGTCGTCTGTGATGGCTTTCTTCGCACAGCTTTCCTGTCCAAGGTACCAGGCTAATGGTGCGATGATGCCAATGGCTGTCAGCAAAAGCAGGAAAACGAGAGCTGGTCGCTTGGCGCTAACGAGTGCCATTTCTGTGCTTACGTCCCTACGTATTGCCTTGAGGTAAAGCCGAAGTCGCGTAACACCGGCTAGAGTATAGGAGCCATGCCGCGGCCTTCGAGGTCCGCTACTGGGGCGAGCGACCGATCAGGAGCGTTAATCACAATGCGACAAGCACATAATGTGAGCTGTGGGAGATCCACAGTGCCAGGGGCGCTGCATCGTACCATGTGGGTGGCATCGAGCCCGCCGTTCCTCCAGGGGGCCGGCGCTCCATGGCGACGCACATTGCGGGCACCCTGCCTTCTTGACTCGCGTTGCGCACAGCCTAGTTGCGTTCAGCTGCATCCCCCTTCGCGTCGTCCGGTTTACGCTGCACGGCCCCTGCGAGCATAGAACCCCAGCCACTTGGCCGCTTGAGCACGGAAGCTTCCCGGCCAGCGGCGCAATGCAGGCCTGCCTGGACGCAAAAGTCTTCCGGTCCGGGAGTTGATCTTCACATACGGCACTTCCAACTGCACGCCTTAGCAGTGAGCAAGGGTGGCCAAGCAGCAATGCAACAAGCAACGCAACCCCCCCTCAGGACGCCTGGCCTGGGAGACCTGGTACGTTAAGCGCCCCCGCCGTCCCCAACCAGCCACAACGCCCCCACTTCGAGGCCACCCCCAGGTCGTCCCCCGAGGGCCTCCGGCTCCGCATTTCCGAACCCTGCGGCGCCTACGGAGGAGCTGTGCGGCTCCAGCCGTCCGGGTCTCCGCTCAGCCCCAAACCTGCGCGCCAGTTATCAGCAATGAATGCTCTCCGGCTCAGCCTCTCGGCCGGCGACTCACACGTTCCATACAAAATACCTATCCCCCTTTCTTCACCCTGCCCCGGCAGTCCACCCATCTGCAACCCATCAATCCATCAACCTGGGCGATGAAGGTCGTTGAGCATTCCGCATACACAACGTTCCGTGCATTTCAGCACTGGTCATAGAGATCCCATACCTGCCGCAGAGTTCAACCACCCTGCGGGCGCTGCAGACATTCCTCAGCAGCGCTCATCTCCTGTCACCACTCGAACGCCGCTTGCGTCCACGCAAACCTGGTGAGGCAAGTGCAGGCGGGAGGATGAACACGTTAGGGCAAGCTTGGTGGGCTGGACAATACTGCAGACTGATAAGCCAAAGAAGGGTGGGACCACGTCTTCAAAAGAGGCCTCTCGTGCCCTCAGCCTCCCTACCCTACCTGCGCCAGGTACCAGGGGCAGCCCGGCACGCAGTTGCGGGGCACCAGCGTGAACGTGAACTGCCCCGGCTGCGTGAGCGGTCTGGACACGGAGCCCACCAGCGTGGCCCCGCTGTCCGTGGTGACCGAGAAGGTGGGCACGACGGGGTGGTCCCCGTCCACCAGGGTGCCGGGGGCCCACTCGAGGTTGTAGAAGAAGGAGCACACCGTGTAGGTGGCCTGGAGGGCGGGTGGGTGGGCGCGTATACAACATGGGTTGTTGCCTGACGCCGCAGTGCCCTCAGTAGGGGGCACTGGGCAGGGAGAAGCACCCTGACATCGGAACTTCCCTACCTTAAGCCCGCCTTCGCTACAACCCTTATACTCCTTGTGCTCACCGTTATGGGCTTAAGCCCTGGCACCCACTTCAGCGCCTCCCAGGAACCCGCCGTGCGGCCGTAGAACCCCGTCATGGGCCCAGAGACAGGGCTGCCGCTGCCAGGGCTCAGCACGCCACCGCCGATGAGCGCCTCTGGGCCCTGGGGGGTGGCAGGAGAACGACGGGCGTAGTGAAGGCGAACGCAAACGGCCTAAAACTTCCGTGCTTATCGCACCGCGTCCGCACGACTCAGGGCCCTCTCCCTCACCCACCGGGTAGCCATAGAACATGGTCATGGTCCCCCCCTCGGGCAGCGAGGTGACCACGATGAGGTCCATGTCCACGTCCCGGCCCCAGGTCAGGTTGAACACCGTGGAACCGCCCAGGGGGAAGGGCCGGCCCAGCGGCCGGGGGCTGGAGGGGGTGCCGGCTGGGTCCCCCCCACCCGACGTAGGAGAGGGAGGTGCGGGCGGTGGCGGCGAGGGCGGCGGCGGCGAGGGTCGTGCCGGTGGCGCGGGCGGGTGCGGCTGCAGCGGCTCCAGCAGCAGCACCTCGCTCAGCAGGTGGACCACGGGCTGTGCAGCGGGGGGCAGGTGCGGGGCTCAGGAGGGCAGCCATACTGCCTGGTCCTAGCTTTGTATAATGCTGGTAAGCGGGACGACGGTCTGCAGACCCCGCACCTTGCCCACCTTGCCAAAGCTTATGTCTGTCCGCAGCGCCAGCGCATCGTTGTTTAGGCCCCGCACGCGGAAGCCCGTCAGGTTGGAAGCCCGCCTGAGGGGCGAGACGGGTCCGAGCAAGCAGCGAAGGATTTCAGACGACACCCGCAACGCCGTTGCCCCAGGTCGGATCCCAGCACTGAGGGCTCTGTCCGTCACTGCTTCCTCTATGGCGCCCAGCTCTCTTCCTACGCCGTAGCTCACCGTTCCAGCTTCAGCACCGCTCCCTGCAGCGTCTCCTCCACCAGCTGGGACCGCGGCGGGGGCGCCGGCGATGGGGGCAGAGTCCCGTTCGCAGCCTTTCTGCCGCGCAGCGCCCTCCGTCCCACTCCACTGATTCCATCGATATCAGACACCAGGCCCGCAACGGTGGGCGGCGGTGCCAATGCCTGCACCGCCGCCGCCGGAACCACATGCGGGAGCACGTGGTACTTGACCATGGACGTCAGCGCCTTGCGAGAGCGCTTGGATAGGAGGTCCTCTAGCGTGGTGCCGGTGGCTGCAAAGTAGCGGTTCCAGGCCTGCGGCGGGGGTGCGGTAACGCCCGGAAATTTTGGGCCTTCCCCTCCCGCTGCCTCCAATCGGTACGTGTTGCACCACTGAGGGCCCCGGCCAGTGTGCGGGAGTGCCCACGCTGCTCTCTACCCCCATCCGCGCTATGTCCACGTCGACACCGACGGCAACCATGGCACGCACCAGGCAGCCTTCTGCCCCCCCCGAGACACCCACCACGTTGACAGGCACGAACACTGTCCGCTCCAGCTGGCCCAGCTGGCTACACTGCTTTCCGCATTCCAGGAAGACCTTTCCATAGTTCCCCGCGGCGTCCAGGATTCGACTGAAGGTGGACAGGTCGGGGCAAGCGCTCGCCAGCTCCTGCAGCGTCGCCACCGCGCCGACTGCCGAGCATGGTGGCGGCACTGGGACCGTCGTTACAGTTCCGCCTGCACAGGCGAAACGGGGAGGAAGCAGCGGCATGGCTGGGTCCTGCGTCGCGTTGCCCCGCGTCAAGGTTGCCCCATAACCTAGCAACCTTTCGAAGATCCAGAGCTGCCACAGCTCGTCGCAGACTTCACTGCGCTTTTCCGCTCCGCATTCAGGAGCCCCGCAGCTATGATAGGGTCGCCGGTTTTCGTGCTTCTTGTAGTTTTCGTGTCTTTTCGTGTAGCAGCAGGCTCAGGGCTTGATGCGGAACACCGTCGGGCGGAGTTTTTGTCTGGCCTATGGCCTTCCCGCGCACCTTGCACTACAGCAACCAAGCATAGCACCAATTTGATGCGCAGAAAAGTTGTGCCTGGTGTCATTCACGCGGCTGCCGCGTTGTGGAGCATGGCCCGCTTCCGCGCGGGGGCGACGCAGCAGCCCCCCAGTGTCCCTTGCAGCGTACTTCAACGCTATAGTGATGAAAGTGCGGACACGGCAAGAGAAGACGGTAAGCGAGGAGCGTCCATGCGCCCAATACTTTGAAAGTAAGCTCAGTAGAGAGAAGAGAGGCAAGGTCTGTATCAGAAAAGGTGTAAGAAAGCTAGGACTATGCAGATATGCGTTCAGCAGGATCGCCCTTCGGCCGCCCCCACCTCCAACCCCCGCCTCACCCTCGCTGCCGCTCTCTCCCCCCGTCGGCGGCGGCGCACGCCTCACCGCCCCCGCATCGGGATGGCAACGCACCAATGCGGCTTCGGCTGCGCTAGAGGCTGCTTCGCCGCCAAGGCTGGGAACGTATGACGTCACGGAGGCCTCATCACGGCTGAGTGATGGCTCGCACACCCTCCACTCTCTCTTACCGGGGTCCGTGGCGGCCAGCTTGGACTTAAGTACAGTCAGTGTGTGTGTGGCCTTACCCCTGTCACACCTTGTAAAGCCCTCTGTTTAAGCCGCCGTGAGCCATGCCTTGACTTGTAAAGTATGGGAGGCTTTGCCCCCCTATGTCTCCACACGTCCAGTTTATGCAAGCGCGCGTGCGTGTGTATGTCGCGTGCCCATTGTGCCCCCCGCCCTCTCACCCCCTCACCCCGCCTGCATGTCTGCCCTCTGCATGCATGGTGTGTTTTTACCCTCCCCCCCCCCCCCCCCTTGTCTCCATTACGGGCCACACTGGTGTGCAATGCAGTGTTGCACACCAATTGCACATCATGTTAAGCCCTATGCTTGTAAAGCCCCGTGAGCTACGGCCCCCCTCAAGGCCACGCCTTGACTTGTTGTGTGCCTGGCCGCCGTTGCTGCGATGGAGAAAGGGCGGCAGGCGCTGTACGGTGCCCGGTGTGGCCCGCGTAGGACGGTGCCCGCCGCCTGTGTGCGCCGCGTGGGGGCCCGCGTGATTGCTGACTTTGTGTCCCGGCTGTGGTCCTTTGCGGCGCTCTGCTCACGGCCACGCGGTTGGGAAGTGGTTTCGGGGAGCCACGTCTTCCTGGGCTCCTCTGCTTCGGGGCATGTGGTGTGCACTGTGCCTCTTGATGATGTTTCGTCATCCGCTTCGGACGGGTGATTGTTGTGAGAAGGGGCGGCAGGCGCTGTACGGTGCCCGGTGTGGCCCGCGTAGGACGGTGCCCGCCGCCAGTGTGCGCCGTGTGGGGGCGCGGGGCCCATGTAAGTCCGCTTCCTAAAGAAGAGCTGGGTGCCTTGGAATTGCAGATTGAGGAAGCACTTGTAAGCGGGTTGACGGTTGCGGTGTGTGAGTGGGATTGAGGTGTCTCGGTAAGGAGGTCATCGCTATTATCTGGGCACTTGATGACTGCAGAGCACGTCAATATCAAGACTGCAAAGACCGACCGATATCGTTCGTTTTGCAAAAGGAGGCGTGTACCGGTGTTGCGGTTCATGACAGGAAGTGGGATAGCGAGAGTGCAGAAGATAGATGTCCCTCGACGCCGCGTTTAAAGGCTGAGCCCTCCTGCCCCGCAGTAGCTCCAGTGATTGCTTGCAAATTGATGGCCCAATCATCTTCGTAGGCATGGGATCTGGCAACTTTCTCCCAAGCCTCATCTAGGCGAGGCGGTTGCGGTTGCGGCTGGCTTACATGCCCATTCAATTACGGCCTTGCGGGGCTTACCGCTTGCTGTTGTACACACAGCGCATCCTGCGATGCTGTTGTCAGTGGCAGTCGGATGGCGGAGGGCGCCAGGGGCTGCCTTCCAGGGCGACGCCGTGGACAGGTGTATGTGTGGGAGAGCCAGAAACCCTGCGAGGCAGGCCCGAAACCTTCTGGCCATGGGAGCCAGAACAACCCCCCCGGGAGGTCCAGATCCTTCTGGCTGGGTAGGGTTGGACGTGCGGGGCCGGCCCAAATGTTCTCCTCCGGGTGCAGGGCAACTTGCGGGCCAGTGGTGGCAGGGCGCTGGCCGACCGCACCCATAATGGCTGGGGAGCGGTGCGGCTGAGGTGAGATAGGCGCGGCTGCGGCCTGCTGCCCTGTGCCTGCTGCCTTGTCTGGGGCAGGGGAGGTTGGATCGGGTGCAGGGGCGCTGTTGCGCGTTGAAATGGGGGAGGTTGTCTGGCAAGGTCCGGCCCCGGGTAGCCTCGTGTGTGTGCTGGGCGGGGGGCCTCGCCGTGCAGAGGCTTGCAGTCCCCTTCTTGCCCCGTTCGTTGTCCGCGTGCGGGTGCCAGGCCCCCCGCCTTGAGCGTCGTTCTCGCGAGGGCCATGCTACGGGAGGGGATGAGCGGGGGTGCGGTGCTCGCAGGGGCCGTGCAGCGTAGTCGGATGACGACGAAAGGGGATGCAGCTGAGCACGTCGCCTGAGCGGGGGTCGAGCGGCACGAGTGCACGGCGACCATGTGGTCTGGGGCGTTCCTCCACACGACTGAGCACCGCCCTGCGATAGACCACAACCCTGCGTCCTTGATCGCGTACCTTATGACGTCTCGCGACTCACCAAGATGGGCGACCTCGCCCGATCCGCCATCTCGCTTTAGGCCCGGTGCTTGCACCAACTGGCGATAAGCCTTGGTCTGTACTGATCAGGTCTAACCATGAGCGCTTGCTTGGATGGCTCGAAAAGGAAGAAGCTAGGCTTGGCGCCATCGCGACGATACACGCGCGACGCCCCGTCGGCCGCTGCGTATGATAGCCGGAACCTTGGACTTCTGAACTTATAGGTAGACAATGGCGTTCGCGCTTGCCGTGCTGCCTTGATCGACGAGAGATCTGGCGGGCGCGACCGGGGAGCAACGCGTGATGCGGCAAGCAGCAGCCTGGAGGAGCACGTCGTCGCTTGGAGCGGATTGACCAAAGCCTGGCAAGCGACCGCGGTACAGGAATTGCAGGTCCGACGATAAATTTTCGGGCTGAGCCGCCGCCGTCAAGCTCTTCGGGCGGCGACTCCACCGTCCTTTACCTGCTGTGCCCCCTCTGGCCAACTCGCCCTTCCCTTAACTGCGGTACCCATTCCCGTAGCTCCTCGGAAGCAAAGTGGAGCGATGTTTTCGGGCTGAGCCTGGCGCGTCCGTCCGTCCGTATGCGATTCACGCCCAGCCCGCGATGCCACAAGCTGCAGTTCCCTTATCCCTATCGCTTGCAACTGAGAAAAGGGAAACTTATCAACCACGCTCCAACATGCCGGCGACATGTCTGGGAGCTCAACCTCCACGCGCGTACTCAGTCAGAGTGTGTTGCTAGCTAACCTTGCACAATTCTCTGAGGGCAGTCGCGACACGGTGCACTTGCTCTCAGCTCGATGGACCATAATCATCCCGGATGGGGGGACCCCAATTTGCTTGAACCAGGCCTCTTGGACCGGCGGGGATAGTTTGCTACTCACTAGGAGGTGGCGGAGCGGTGTCTGTGTAGATAAGACCGGGCAGCTAAGTCTGTGTCGAGGGGTGCGAGTCCCCGACAACCTGCTAATAACGCGTGAAAGCTCGGTTGGAGTATAGTGCGCCCACGGTTACCACGGGGAATGGGTCGCGTAGCAGATGGGTGAGGGGCTCAGCCCTTTTCCGCCCCCATGGGGGCGCCCCGCTTGTCGGGTGCTGGGGGGACGGGGGCCCCCTACGCCGCCCCCTGGCCTTGCAGCTTTCAGAAGGGTTTTGGTGAGGATGGGTGCGTTGAGAGTCAGGCGCACGCGCAGCTGCGTGGGTGCGGAGCTCAGCTGCGGGAGGCATCACGCTGCAGACGTTTGTGGCCGTGGCGGGGTCACACGCTGGGTTGACGCGGCCTCATAAGGAGCCTCGATCCTCTGGTCCCACGCCCGGCACAAGGGCTTGCGTTGCTGCTCTTCCTGCGCCCAGCCGCAGGAGTCGCTGGGCCGTCTCTGCATGCAGCATGAGCGAAGAACCCAAGCAGGTTCGGGGGCGAGTGAGTGAGTTACACCAGTGGCCAAACGTGCCTGGACGCACGTAGGCACAGCCCGCGGGCTCACGCCCCCATCAAAGCTTTCCCCTCATAACCAAGCTCAGGTCAGACCCCGTACCGCATCCAGCCGCCGCCTTCCAGCCGTAGCGCCCGCCCCAGGGGCGTCACCACCAGTCCGTGCCCTGCATTCAGAGCCTTCGCAACGGACCAGCGTTGCTATCTCATTTGGGCGCAGTCAAGTCTTCCAGGGACTACCGTAATCCCCCGAAATGGGCCGGATTAGTCAAGTGCAGGTAAGGACTGAGGCGCTGCCGCCGGCCTTAATAGTCAAGTGACAGGGGCCCTTGCAATCGTGCCTCAGCGGACACTGCTCGTCACTTTCCAGTTCGTCGGTCCGCGCAGTCAGGCACGGAGACATAGAGTGCAGTCACAGGGATGCAGCAGCCGCTAACGGACGCATGCAAAGCCGCGTGTTATGTGTCGTTAGTCGCGGGTGAGCAGGTGAGCACCCTTAAGCGAAGGCGCTCGCTCCGTACGTATGATGCTATGAGAGTGTTGACAACTGCAGAGGCTTTGCCAAAGTCGGTGGCGCATGAACGACATGCGTGCCCGAAGCCACACCCGCTGGCACCCCCCGCCGCCCCTCTGGCCCACTACGCAAGCCTTGACTGCTGCGCAGCTCAGTGGTTTGCCCCCCTGGAACGTGCTGATAGGGCCCCCTGCTGACCCCACCGCCGCCCCCAGCCCCGGCGGAGCCCCCCGCCACCCAGCCCAGTAGCTCCCTTCCCCTCTTCCGCTGGCTGGCAAGCTGCACGGCTGGGCGGTGTAAAGCAAACATGGGTCGAAAACCGTGAGCTGGTGCAGCAACTAGTCAAGTAATAGCAAGGAGAACATCTTCCCCCCTGAGAAGGTTAGCGAAGTTCCTCAAGGAAAGACCTCAGATAGCAACACTGCCACGGACCTGAACGCCGCTGTCCACCGGCTGTCCACCCGTTGAGCCCTTCCTCCCCAGAACGGCAAGTGCCCGCCCGCAGCCGCTCTAGCACCTGATTCGACACCCCCCGCAGCAGCAGCCTGCTCACCATGCCAATCAATTTCTCCGCCTGGTCAACCCGCGCCACAAGCAAGCTCCTCAAACCGCCTTATAGTCCTCTTCCTCCTCTTCACCTCACAGTAGCCAACAAGGACTTCAGAAAAAGCGGCACGAGGAGGGAGCCGAGGCAATCCTCCACGCGCGCTGCCTTAGGCTCCCGGCGCAGACCACTCCGCTTGACCTCCACTTGTGAAAACAGCGTCCACAGCTTCAGGAAGACCTGGCCGATCCGAGAGCGCCCGCTCATACATGTTATCGAAACCACTGAGCTGCGCAGCAGTCCGGGCTTGCCCCCCCTTTTTTTGGGAGTGGGACTTGGGTTGCGTGTGCATGGCCGGTGGGTCGCCGGTGGGTCGCAGGCGGCGCAGGGGGCTGCGGGGGAAGGGAGGCCGCGTGGCCGCGGCACGGCACGTGCACCCCGTCGCGCTGCAACACGCGACGAGGCGCATCATGTAGGCGACACGCCTAATGCAGCATGCGTGGCACGCGCGGCTTGTCGCAGGAGCTTAAGCGTGCCTCGGGAGAACACCGCGAACGCGTCGGCAGTCCGCAAACGGGTCGCCCGTGTCCCTCGCCAGGGCTTCCCGCGGCCCCTGCGGCCTGCCCATTGCTTCAGACGGCACTCTGCTTCTACGCTGGGGCGCTGCCTGGCGGCGGGGGCCCGTGAGCGCGTCAACGACGCTTGAAATTCCTAATATACAAGATATTTAATTTCGAGAGAATCACCCACGGCTTGCGACGTGACTGCATAGGCGTAGCCCCTGCTCCGCTCCCTTAGCGGAGTCTGGGGCAAGCCAACCTCATGTCTAACATGTATTGGCTCGGCAGTGGCCCAACACTGGACTGCTGGCCAGCTGAGTGGCCATCTCTTTTGCTGTCGAGTTGAAGTCCTTAGACGTGTCGTCCAAGGTGTCCCTTGAGAAGAGCCCCCACGCAATGAACTCAAAGGCAAAGCGTCCACTTGTGGCAGCATCTTCCGTGTCTGCACTGTTAACAACAACAGCAGCGTCATTGAACGTGTAGGGACACGTCGACATCAAGCAGATTGTTGATCGACTCACATGTACCGAAAGAGATCTTCGTACAAGCCCAGGGGCCATTGTACAACGCTCCCCGACGGTATGATGAAGGTAGCACAGCAAGAAGCAAACAGATTTGGGGTGTGCATTGTCACATTCCTGCACACGCCAGGAAGCATGCCAGCTATATCTGTCACACAGCCACACAAGCAACCGCCCCATGCCCACGCACCATCTACGTAGAAATGTCTGTGCTGCAACTGCGGATGGATCCGGGGTTTCATCCCGTAGCCTGCGCCGCCCTCCAAACCAATCTTCGATGTGCTCGTCTGCCTGGGACGTAAGCGATATCATTCGCGTGGCGATTGGGCGACCTGCAAGGAGCACCGCAAGCATTGTCAACACACGAAGCCCGCTAGCGGGGCGCTATTGCAGTGCAACTCTCTTTTTGCTACGTACGTTCTACGGCTGCCGTGTACCACAGTCTGCTCCGCGCAAAAAGAGCTGAAGGGCGGATGGGGAGGGGGGGGGGATTGGCAGCACAGACGTAACCATGCTATTGTAAAGAGGTGGATCTGGTTGGATGAGGATTCATGAACGATGCACCAGGAGGGGTGGGAGGAAGAAGTTCATGACCGTATGCCATATTTTGGGTCCCCGAGCCCCCGAGCGAGGGAAACCCCCCCCAGTGCTGCTATCTTCCTTTCGTTCTCGTGCAAGTTTCGACCCATGTTTCGTGCCCATGTACCGAAGGGTTTGGCCCCGCCTGGCGCCCTTTCGGGCATGTGGGCCAAGCTGGGGAACACTTTCTGACAAGGTTTACCTGACACAAGGGTTCACGGTGTCAATTGCACACTCCCGAAGCGCTGAAACGCCAAGGAGACAGGGTTTGCAGGGGGTTTGCTTGACGGGGAACACTTTCTGACAAGGCTATCATGCTGACGCCGCACCAAAGGGTGCCTCCTGTGAGCCCCCCGAGCTCTGCACGGACAGGAATCAAGGTTCCTGAAGCGGGGAACACTTTCGGACGAGGGGCCCTAGCGCAGGGCACGACTGTGGCAGCTGCAAGACGGCCTCCCAACCCCTTGTACCGAAACCGAAAGCCAACGAAAGCCAAATTTCGTGCACATGTACCGAAAGTCACGATCCCTGGAGGGGGTTACTTTCGGTCACAGCCAAGAGCCAAGCCCCAGGAAGATAGCAGCACTGGACCCCCCCACCCCGGCGGCACGCGGTTTCCGCTCCCAACGGCCGGCTGTCGCAGGCCCCAGCCCCGAGCCGTCCGCTTAGGACCGGCCCTTCCTGGGCCACTTCACGGCCAGCCATCGGGGCCACAGGCCGAACAGGCAGAGCCCAGGGGTAGTGGCGTGCGAAGGGCTGCGGCCAGGAAGGGCAGTACTCGCAGCACGGCTGCCCACTGCTTCTGGGCTCCACAGCTGCATGCGCGTGCGGGCCCCGACGCAGTTCCTCGTCGTCCTCGTCAATCTCGAAAGGGAGCTGTGCTCCCATACCCCTCCGTCCACCCAGTGCCGCTGTGCCTACCTCCAGAGGGCGCACAGGTCCCTGACCACTGGGACCGGCAAGGGCGTGCACGCCTTGTGGCAGGGATTCCGTCCGCGGGCACGCTCTTTGCCGGTCCGGCAGCAGGTTGCAGCTATAGCAGCCTGAGCTTCTCGTCGCTAGGGGCGCTGCTGACTGCTCTATCGACATCCACTACTGGCTTTGGGTCGTGACCATGTTAGCATGTAGCTGGCGACTTGGCATAGGTTCAAATTTGCCTGCCTGGGATCAAATTTGGATCAAGTTGGCCGGCCCCCCAAGTTGGACACCCCCCCACCCCCCCCCCCCTCGCTGACCCCCGCCATATTTGTACGACAAAGTGTATTTGGTAGCTTTTGTGGTCCTCTATTAGATGCGGGTGGTCCGGAGGTGGGGAGGGGCATATGGTCTAAAGCTGCAGAGGCGCACCCCGCCTGGATGCACGCACACAAGCTGGCCCGGCGGCGGCGTTGGTAGTCCATCCCATCCCCATCCCCCTTCCGCCCCATCGAGCCCCTGCTGTGACCAGCTAATCCCCTATCACGCACCTTGACACGTGATGTGCCAGGATTCGCCGTGATCGTGCAAAAAAATGAAGCCAATCCGAGGCAAATTGTGGTAAAACTCCTGCCCAGTGTCCAGGAAAGTGTGTTGGGGTGCACCTGAAGGTAGAAGCAACTGAAGGGTTCCTCGGCTGCAACCGGGGTGTACGTGTTCTCGCTTACCAGAATGTAGGAATAAAACTGTAGCGGTAAGGCGGCAGTCCACATTTGGTTAGTCTGCTGGCCGTGCGCGCATCGTGTGCGCAGCAGGTGGTGCACCCACCGGATAGGCCTCGTTGCCGTGGTTTGGCACTAAGTGGCGTTCGTGGACCGTAATCCCGCATCGAAGCGACCAACTGTTTAGCGGTGTCTCCTCCTCCATCTTGATTGCGGTACTTGAAAACCTCCGCATTGGTAAGGCCCATGTCCGCGATGTATCCTACGGGAGGGACAGCAGTTCATATTATGTCCTGTCAACCACGGAACTCCTTATCAGGTGGCTCTTCTGGAGCCCGAACATCAAACATATTGTGTCAGGGCGCCAAGAGCCAGATTAGCCAGATCTATTGATTGCTGGAGATGGGACATCAGTAGATAGAGCCCGCTGTCCTTTCATCTGCGGAGCGAGGAGCGGTGTAGAGGCACCCGCAGAGGAACTAACTGCGATGCTGGCAGATGGGACGCAAGAGCAAGGGAGACATCAGGAGATTCTCAACCCGAACCAGGTAGGGCCTGGACTAAGAGCAACCGCCGCGCGTGTGCTTGGGCGGGTGCCTGACTGCGGTAGGTGGCCGTGTACGAATCCCGCAAGAGTCGGAGCCAGGTGGCGCGTGAAAGGCCGCAAGTAAGATCCTTCCGCCGCCGGTAGGCCTCCATCCACCCCTGACTACACCCGTGCTTCATCATCCACTGCCCGCCAGGCGGGTTCCATTCCCCCCGGCTCCCCAGGACCTGTCCATGCATCTACGCACCCCTGCTGACTTTGCTGACTAGATAGGTTAAACGCGCAGCCAACGGTTGCGGTAGTTTCATGCGGGGGAGCCCGAGCAACGCGGCACGCGTACGCGGCGGTGTTGCACGAGGGTGGTTGAACATGAGGATTGGGTGTCCACGCGACACGCTCCTGCGTGTGCCGCGCGCTTTGCGGCTGTACCATAGCACTTGCATGCCCACGAGCGATTGGCATGCGCTCATGGCAGGGCACGCACATTGTCAAGTCGGGGGTGCACTTCTAAGTTTCTACGGCATTCCGTGACATGCGGCGTGGTGTGTGTGGCGTGTGGCCTGGAGCAATGACACGTGTACCACTGAGTAAGCAAGGGTCCCCTGGACCACTAGTTGTCTTTGTGGCGAGCGAGGCGCCCTGGATACCCTGGGACGAGTGGAAGGGCACCGTATGTGGGATAAGGGTGTGTGGTCGTGAGGGCTGAGCGGTCGGGAGCACATCTGCGGCCTGTGTACAATATTGCAAGTGGATCTGGACCATGCAAGATGGGTGGCGAGGGCCAAGGGGGAAGAGGGTGTGTGGTTGTTGACGCTCGGAGGTGTTGGGTGGTCACGGCAATTGTGGTTTGGGTTGATTGATGTGGTTGTGCGGTAGTGCGTGAAGCTTTCAAAGGGGCCTTATGCGATTGCCCGGGAGTACATAAGGAGTGACCGGTGACGGATGGGGTAAGCCCCGGATCCAAAATCGTGATCGTCTGGAGCGTAAACCTGCCCTGACTCGCTATTCTGCGGCTTTATTGCCAAGTGCTATCCTGCCGAGCCCTCTGTAATCTGAGAGCTCACTTCTGTCTCCGACCTGGAGCCCCGCGCCCTGTTCCCAGAGGCGTCAGGCACGGACCCCTGGTCCCTGCCCCCACTCAGCCTGCCTGCCCCGCAGCCGGCTGTGTTTGTCTCGTGTCCCCTTCAGCGCTCGCACTAGCGCCACAGGACACGCTCCCCGCTCCTCGCCTGCATCAGTGCGCGAGCGGAGGCGAGCGCATTGGCTTCCTACCCGATCACACGCTAAACCCTGCGGGCACTCAGCCCAGCCAGGTCTTCACCGCAGCAGCCCCGCGCCGCTGCTCCATCCCCCCCCCTTCCGTCAGCTCACACCCCTTTGACCCCGTCACGCTATACGCTTCCGCTGCATCACTTCCCAAGCCTAAGTCCCACTTCGACGTGCGCAATACCCCTGCGTCACGAGACCCGCGCTTGAGACATCCCGAGCCCGCTCCCTGAGGCGAGACCAGAGTCAGCGTCTTCACACGCTAGATCCTGGGCACCACCGGGCGTGCAGAACGATCCTAGGGCAGCAATCCACACGACTGGGCCACAAAAAAAAAAATTGTGGGTACTCATTAAGTGTGGCCCTGCTTTCCTGGTAGCGGGACCTGGTTATGCAAGTCGGTGGCTGCACCTCGCTCTCATAGCCGGTCAGACGTACAGTAACACCCAACACAAGAAGAAAAGGGGCCAATATGGAAGACCAAGAGCGCCAACATGGCGTTACCGCGTCAGGCTTGAATGCCATCCCCCTGTTCGATCCGGATCTGCATGATGCACGGCAATGGCTAAACCGCATTGAGCGCCACGCCCAGTTGTTTGAATGGCGTGATGAGGATAAATTGATGGTGGCGTGCTGCCGCCTGAACTCGGTCGCCCAGATTTGGGAGGCGGGGCTTGGACCAGAGCTAGGAAACTGGGCGTCCTTCAGACGGGCTTTCGTGAACCGGTTCGCCGAGAGAGAGGACGAGTTGTACAGCCGCCTGGCAAACTGCAAGCAGGGGCGCAAGGAGAGCGTGAGGCGCTATGCGGACCGATATCGGCACCTGTGCTCACAGCTCAGCATTGATGCAAACGAGGACCCCACATACATGTATAACGTCCTGCGAGGGCTGCAACCCCGCATCCACGCCAAGGTTTACCTGTTGCGGCCACGTGACCTTGACGCTGCCATCAGCGATGCCATTTATGTGAGCGAGGGTCTGGACCTGGCGAGGGATGATCAAGGGGATGAGGAGGAGGGGGAGGATGTGGGCCGGTCTGCGCCCAGTCGCAAGGGCCGAGAGGAGGGTCCCCGGTTTGAGCGGGTGAACCCAGCGCCCCGTTACGAGCTTGTGAGACCCGAGCCACGAAGCGGTGGCATGGCACGGGGACGGGACGCGCAAGATCGCCCTCGTGTACGGTGGGATGACCGCCGGGAGCCAATGGGGAGGCGCGAAGACACACGCACCCCACCGCGGGCGGCACCTCCCCCTCGCCCACCTGCGTCTCCCACCGGAGGGGCTTCAAACGACATTGAGGCGTTGCGGCGGGAGTTCGCACGCCTCTCCGTGAACCTGCAGGAGATGCAAAGGAGGCAGGAGGGTGGTTACCCGACAAGGCGGGGAGATGACCTGGCGACCATGGTCAGCATGGTGGACGTAGACCACACTCCTCAGGTCTACTCCGCGCATGGGGGGCCTCTGCGGGGCCGATTCCCGCGCCTGAGCCCGACACCCCCTCGATACCAGTCGCCACGTTTCCACAACCATCAGGCTCACCGGGATGAGGTGTACCTGAAGCGGATGGGTGACTTCCCGAACACCACGCTGCCCCGCAAGAGGGTGGCGATTGACCCAGCCAGTTATGTGAATCCTGCTGGGGCGGGCGGAGCCCGTGAGGGGCGAGCGGGGGGAGAAGAGGAGCGCCCGCATGTGGCGGCACGGCGTGCTATGCCCGCTGGGACAAGGATGGACCCACCTCCCGCACAGCCCCCGGCCTTCGAAGCCAGGCGGAGCCCCGGCCGCGTGGGGTGGCGGCCGCCACCTCGGGCCGCCGGCGAGACCATGGGCTGCACGCACGCCATCCCTGCTGGCAACCCGATGGAGGAAGAGGGGAGGGTTGCGGATGAGATCATGCTGAAGGTCAACAAGTTTCCCCTGACCCTGGGGTCAGCGCTGCGTGTCAACCCTGTCAACGTTTACACAAAGCTAGGTGCTCGGATCCTCAACGTGGCACGTGCCCAGCGCGACAAGGGGGCGGCGGCCGCGCCTTCCCCCGGTGCGCCAGCTGCGCCCGCGCAGCATGCAGCCGAGATCAACCCGGACTCACCCGACCAAGCTCGGGGCGACCCGATGATTATGCACGCCGACCCTGGGGTGGTGATGAAGACCACCGCCTTGGAGCCACCTCGGTTCCAGGTGTGCCGGGCAGAGATCCTCCTGGCTGATGCGGAGGGCGTCATGGTCAAGACCCCCAGCATCATCGATAGTGGGGCGTCCAACAGCCTGGCGCCGTACCAGACCGTACGGAAGCTACGCCTGCTGCCCAGCATTGAGCCAACCAGTGCCACGTTCCTGTCGGCGGACGGGAGCAGTGCGAAACCGTCAGGGCGGATTAGGGAGCTTTTCACATCGACAGGGGACATGGTGATCACGATTGACCCATTTGTGAGCCAGGCGAGGTCGTACTACATGCTGCTCGGCTGCGATTGGCTGAGTCAGGCGCGGGCAACCATTTGCTATGACACTTCACGCCTGTACTACACGAACGACGATGGGCAACGTAGCTTTATCCCCATCACCTTCCTGAGGTCTCCCGAGGCCATGATGGTGGAGACCATTCCCGAGGAGGACTCACCGGAGGGGGCCTTGGTGGCGGACTTCGACCCGCCCCCTGCCGCGGCGGCGGGTGCTCGTACGCAGTCCGCAAGCACCAGCGCACCGGGGGCCGGAGAACCCATGGATGACGGTGACCTCCCGCCACTCGTGGAGGACTCTGACGAAGATGAGGACGAGGCTGAGGAGGGCGAGGAAGAAGAGGGGAGTGAGGAGGGCAGCAACTCGGAGAGCGAGGATGACGATGGGGATGATGATGCTGGGGCCGGAGGGAGCCCAGGCTCATGGGGGTCGTGGGAGGATAATGAGGATGGGCCGGATCAGGATGACTGGGGGCGGCAAGCCCAGTCAACGCGCCGACCCAACGTTGAGGTGTATCTCTCACCCTCGGCTGCCGGCCCGGCTCGCTCGGCCGCCAGCCCAAGCGGACGGACGGCGCCTGCGGGGGAGGGTGAAGGGGCCGTGGCCCAGTTGGGAACGAAAGGGTCGGGGCAGACAGAAAGCCTGCCTAGCCCGCCGACCTTCACCTCGGCGGAGGAGCACCTGGCAGCAGCCCGGGCCCTCGCTACCCGTGCGTGGGCACGCAACAAGGAAACGCCCCCAAGGGAGGAGCTGAGTAACACGCTGCGGGAGAGGATCAACCCGGATCTCACCTCGGCACAAAGGGAGGGGATGTATCAGCTCCTGATGCGCAACCATGACATGTTCGCCTTGACGAACAGCGAGCTGGGGCGCACGACGTGGGTAACCTGCAAGGTGGATACGGGGGACAGCCCTCCGGTTTACACCCCGCCGTACCGAATGTCACGTGTTGAGATGGCGGCGGTTGATGCGGAGATGGCCAAACTACTGAAGGACGGACTGATCGAGCCCAGCACGAGTGCCTGGGGTTCCCCTGTCATGGTCATCCCTAAGAAGGCTGATCCCGTGGCGGTCACGGCCGACGGGCAGGATGAGACGAGCAAACCCAAGCCCCCGGCTGAATTCCGGGTGGTGACCGATGCGCGAGCGTGCAACCTGGTCGTCCGCCCGCAGCGCTACCCAATGGGGAATATCCAGGACCTGTTGGACACCGCCGCGCCGTCAGGCGGGTCCACTATGATCTACTCCAGCCTGGACCTCAAGGCGGGCTACTGGCAGGTGCCCATGCATGATGAAGAGTCGAAAGACAAGCTGACGATTGTGACCCCACACGCCGCGTATCGCCCTACGGTCATGCCCATGGGCTTTCGGAACTCAAGTGCGGTGTTCAGCCGGCTGATGTCCCTCGTGATGGCGCCTTTGATGCCCGGCTCTCACTACCAAGAACGGGAGGCTGCAAGCGCAGACCGCCCACGCCCTCGCCCATGCTGCGTGGCCTTTGCCGACGATGTGCTCACCTTCGCCCCCACGTGGGAGGAGCACTTGAGGGCACTGGAGGACGTGTTTGCATGTCTGCGACTGGCGGGCTTGCGCGTGGCGCTGAAGAAGTGCAGGCTTGGCATGAAGAGGGTGATCTTTCTGGGACACCTGCTGGACGGAGAGAAGGGCACGGTTGAGCCTGACCCGCGTAACTTGGCAACGATTGAGCGGCTGCCCGCACCGCGGACGGTCAAGGAGGTGCGCAGTTGGATATCGACGGCGGCATACTACAAGGCGTTCATCCGCAACTTTAGCCTCAAGGCAAAGCCCCTGTACGAGCTGACGCGCAAGGACCAACCTTGGCAGTGGGGACCGGAGGAGCACGAGGCGTGGAGCACGTTGCGGCAGGCCCTGCTCAGCACGCCAGTCCTGGCCGCGCCTGACTTCTCCCGGCCGTTCATCATCGCCACGGATTGGAGCAAGCATGCCGTGGCGGCGATCCTGAGTCAAGTGGGGCCAGATGGGAAGGAGAGGGTGGTGCAGTACGCAAGCAAGAAGATGTCAGGAAGCCAGCTCAACTGGTCCGCAGCGGACGGCGAGTGCTATGCCGCCGTCTTCGGCGTGACTCACTTCCGCCCATACGTGTGGGGAACGCGCTTCACCCTCCTCACCGATAGTATGGCGGTGCGGTACTTGATGACCGCCAAGACGTCCAGTCTGCAGGGCAAGCTCGCCCGCATGGCCCTTAAGCTTATGTCGTACGACATGGACATCCAGCATCGGGCGGGCGAGAAGCATGGGAACGTGGACGGCCTGAGCCGGCTGGCACACTTGGCGGAGGACAGCGACGATGAGGAGCGCCCGCCTGGGGTGGCAAGTGGAGTGGCAAGCTCAGAACACTGGCAGGCGGAGGCCACCACGGTGGAGATGTGTGCTGGTGAGGCTCCGAGAGCGGAGCTCTCGCCAGAAATCGAGGTCTACGTCACGAGCCGTATTGCCTCAGCGCAACCCGTGCGTCGCAGCCTATGTGCGCCGAATCCGCGGCCCTGGCGGCGACCGACGACCCTCTTGCCGAAGTCGGTGAGCGCCCCTAACCGTCGTGACACGGCGCCCCTGGTATCCTACCGTGGGGTGGCTGCGATCAGGATGGAGGACTTGGGGGACGGCGAGGATGAGGGTACGGCGGACCTATGGGGAGGAGCGCACACCGGTCTGGAGGTGTACATGACTGATGGGCGCTCTGAAGCTAACCGTAACTGCAACACTTACTACGCTCCGGATTACCGGCCGGGTGGCAACCCGCCCGCGCCCCGCATCTCACCGCAGCAGCTTCAGGCCAACCAGGCTCTGGGACGACGGCTTGCGCGGGAGGAGGCGGCAGAGGGGGAGGCCCACCGCAGGGAGAACCTGGAGTTGGACGAGAGGGAACGACGGGCGGGCATGACACACGAGACTGGGGTCGTCACAGGTCGCTCGAGCATCCGCACCCATCGCTTCCCCCGGGTGCCCTGGGTGCCAGCGCCCGGAGCACCGCGGCGCCCCGTCGTGGAAAGAGAGGAGGAGGAGGCCCCGGTGCCCCTCACGCAGCCAGCCCACGCACCTGTGCGCGCCGCCGAGCACGGTGCGGGTGAGGTGGACGGGATTGACATTCCACAGACTCAACCCGTGGCGCGGGAGGCGGAGGGCCCAGTCCCCATGGAGGGCGATGATGACCGGACGCAGACACCCTCAGGCGGTGAGGAACCCGGAGTGGTCCCCGTCTATCCGGGAACCGAGCCCCAGTCACCGCTGTGGGCAAGAGGACGCGACCCCGGGGACGGGGAAGGGGGGCCTCAGACCAAGCGGCAGCGCAGACGGAGCTGCCTGCTAACCGGGTTCGTGGACCCAGAGAAGGAGGGCACCTCTGAGGAGCGGGGGCAAGGGTCCCCTGAGGACTGGAACCCCGCGATCCGGTGCTCCGTGTGCGGTCAAGGAATGCCTGATGACTCCTTGCTTCTCTGTGACTATTACGGGTGTACCCAGGCCTTCCACACTTTCTGCCTCAACCCGCCCCTGGCCCACGTGCCGCCGGGCATGTGGATGTGCCCAGGCCCACACGCACCGTTTGTACCGCCGGCCCCAGTGGCCCCCGCAGCCGCTGCGGCCCCTGCGCCGCCGCAGGCCCCGGTGGCAGCGCCTGGGCCGAGTGACCTGACGACGGAAGGCACCGGCGCAGAGGAGGACAGTGGCGGGTCGGCCCGTGAGAGCCTTGTGGTGTCGTGGAGGCCTGAGGACGAGGGGGAGGAAGAGGAGGGGGAAGGCATGGGTGAGGATGTGGCTGTGGAGCTGGAAATTGAGGAGGGAGAAGGGGCGGATGAGGGGGATGAGGCTGGACCCTCGAAACCCCGGGCGGAGAGGTCGCCCTGGGAAGACACGGCCCTGATCCATTACCTGCAAACGGGGCGCTGGAGCTTCCCCGAAAACATGGGCCTGGAGAGGGCAATCAAGGAGACCAAGAGGATTGAGCGTCGGGCAGAGAACTATATGTGGCTCGAGGGGACGCTGTACAAGGTGCGGCGCCAGCAGCGACGGCTTCCAACCGGGGAGATCTCAAAGTGGAAGGTCCCCAAGCCGGCCGAGTGCGCGTCTATTGTGCGCACGGTGCACAGTCAGGGGCATCAGGGCTTTGACAAAACCTACAGCTCCGTGCAGGCCCGGTTCTGGTGGCCCGGCGTGCGCAAGGATGTGGAAGCCTGCCTACGTCAGTGCCCCGAGTGC
The DNA here is from genome assembly GCA_016858145.1 of Edaphochlamys debaryana. Classification (NCBI taxonomy): domain Eukaryota; kingdom Viridiplantae; phylum Chlorophyta; class Chlorophyceae; order Chlamydomonadales; genus Edaphochlamys; species Edaphochlamys debaryana. Next base: position 65,800 of record JAEHOE010000204.1, on the reverse strand, counting down.
GCTAGCAACCAGAACAAACTGCTGCGCCATCCTCGGCTTCGCCCCCTTCCGGTCGTACCGATATTGGATACGGTGCACTTGGACCTGTTCGGCCCGGTGACGAAGACGCCGCGCGGGCATCGTTACTGCTTGGTCATGGTGGACAGCTTCAGCTCTTGGGTAGAAGTAGTGCCCCTGAAGACGAAGAAGGCGGCGGAGGTCTGGACGGCCTTCTGGCAGAACTGGGTCTGTCGGTATGGCGTGCCAAGGGTGGTGGTGTCAGACCGTGGTACAGAGTTCACGGGCAAGGCCTTCGCACGCGAGCTGCGCTCCCGCAGCATCAAGCAGTACGTCACGGCCGGTAGCAACCCGCGTGGCAACGGGAAGGCGGAACGCATGGTGGGGACCTTGCTGGATTCTCTCCGCAAGTTGATCACCGAGGAGACCGAGTGGGATGCCAAGTGCTACGACGCCGCTTATGCATATCGTACGGCGGCCCACGCCGTCACCAAGATGAGCCCTGCTCTGTGCATGTTTGGGCGCGAGCTCACCTTGGCTGTGGAGCTGGCTCCCCCGGCAGACCCGGAGGCCTCGCCGGAGGAAGTTGAGCCCGAGCAGGTCCGTGTAGAGTGGACGTCCGAGCACTACCAGCTCCTGAGGGCACGGCGAGAGCGCATGGAAGGGTTGGCGGTGGATGCGGAGAAGAGGCACGTTGAGGCGAAGGAGAGGGCGGAAAGGGAGTATCAGAAGAGGCGGCACCAATCCAAGCCCAGGCAACGAGGGCAGAAGCCCGGCAAGCCGGAAGATGGATCGGCGGCAGGGGCGGGTCCAGTTAACCCCCTTGGGGAGGAAGTAGTGGCGGCGGCCCGGCAGGCGACTGTGCAGCGGAAGCCGCGCGGTAAGGAGGCGGCCCAGCCCCCCTTGGCTAAGCCCCAGCAGCGGGAAGGTGCCAACCCGGGCGCCGTACCTACCCAAGCACGCGCATCAGCCCCGGAGATTGGTCTGGCGGATCAGAGGCGCGAAGCGCCCGCCGCCGCCGGTGGTGCGCCAGCTGAAGGGGCAGGCCCGAACCCTGGACCTGTGGAAAGGGAGACCGGGGGACAATACAATGTCAGGCCAGCGCAGGCGCACGAGCTTCGAGGGCTGCCCGACATCCCGCAAGACGCTTTGGTGTGGAAGCTGAAGCGACGGGATAGTAAGATGGCCAAGGACCGTGAGGGACCCTACCTGTTCCAGTTTTGGCGGGCACCCGACGGCTCCCACGCCATCGTCAAGGACGCGCAAGGGACCATGTTTCCCGTCGCGTCGCACCTCCTGTTCGTGCCTCGGTCCAGCTTGTAGGCAGGGTGCCTGCGGGCGAAGGGCGGGGTGACGGTCGGGACAAGCCGGACACCGACCGAGACAGGGACCTCTTCCGCCACGACAAGTGGCCATAGCTTTGAGTTATCCGACGACGGGAGGCAATCCTTGAGCGAACTGTGCTGTGCTGAGGGGCGCGGTCGCGATGGTCGCAACATTGCACGCCCAGGTGACCGGGAGTCACAGGACACGTGTGGCGCACAGGTTGGAAACGCCCCGTGACTAACCATCAAGTTTCTGGTCAACGCACCAACGAAAAGTGACAGGCTCCGAACGCGTTGACCACAACCACGGTAGGGTTTGCGACGAAAAAGGGCACGCCGGCAGACGCCGCGTAAGGAAAGCCTTATGGGAAGTGTAAGCAAGGAAGGAGTGCCGCCCGGCTGCTGAAGCAGAGGGGCAGGGGCGCATATCCTGTGGCGAACCGCTAGGGTCAACGGTCCAACTTCTCACGCCGGGCCCTACCCGGTCTGCGGCTCCCCTCAATGGGTGCACGTGACACTTCAGAAGACTAAGGATGCGTCGGCTGGGGCAAACGGGCATGGGTGGCGGTGTTCGCTCTCCAGGGCTGACCCGCCAGCGCCGCCAGCGCCCCCGCGTAGGCGACGCCGGCCCCCATAGCGCCCCGCGGTAAGGTGCCGACTATGGAGTCTGTGCTGGAGAAGCCTCCAACGCGCAAGCTCACAAGCTCGTGCCGTACGGGCGGTTGGCCAAGCCTGGTGCACAGGTGGCAAACAAACGACCGCCGGAGGAGGGGGCAACCGAACGCCACCCTTAAACGCCAACACAACCCGGCAACCCGTTACACGTTGCACACGCGACAACATTATTGCCTCTGAAGCGCTGAGGTTTCTAGCTAACCCGCATCATGCTTGCTGTCGCCGCCAAGAAGGCTGACGCCGGCCGTAGCGCTAGGGATGCCGGTGTGCATGGGCTCCGCCCGAGCACCGCGCTTAGGACGTCGGTCCGTGTGCGTGGTTTTGTCAACTACAAGGGAGTGCGCCTGGTGAGGGCCCTCCCGGCGGTGCGCGCCCGGCCCGACGGCAAGCCCAGCATCGCGGCCGAGGCCGACAAGGACCCCAAGTCCCTGACTAAGGATTTCATCTATACCGGTACCCAGACGGCTGCGGTCAAGTGGCTGCTCAAGAAGCTCAACGTGAGCGGAAGGAGCGTGGTGGCGCTCAACCATCTGGTGTCTCAGATGTCGCTTCAGCTCGCGCGGGCCGAGAAGGCCCACAGCGATGTCACCAAGGAGAATCTGTCGCTGGCTGAGCTGCTGGGAGTACTCGCGGCGCTGGTCGGCGGGGTCCTGTTCCCGTACGCAGACCCCATCATGCTGACTCAGTACATGATGGCCGCCCTGGGCTCTGGGCCGGGCACCGGGGGCCTGTTCTTCGAGGGCGAGATACTGCCCCCCAACGAGGCTTTCACCACCGTGGTCTCCGGTGTGCAGCGCCTGTCCATGGCCCTGACTGACCCGCGCATTGCGCCCCACATCGCCAAGGTGTTTGACATGGCCCGCTCGTACAACACGACCGACACCTTCGCCTCCGCCTTCGAGGACCTCGGCATCTGCGCGCCCAGCTCCGGCAAACCTCCCTCGACGGCCGTCGCCAAGGCCATTGAGCGGGGCGCATGGGCCACGGCTAAGGCCAACGTGCACCTGCAGTCCCTGATCCCGCCGATCCCGCCCATGCACGCCCCCACGGGCATTGTGTTCGCTGAGCACCCTCCTCCGCCTCCGCCTCCCCCGCCTAGCGCCTCCTCTCCGGCGGCTGACAACGGCGGCGCTCCCATGGACACCAGCCTGGGCAACGAGATCCCCGACCCCGTGTTCGCCCCCTGCGACCCCGAGACGGTCGAGGCCTTCGGCGCCTTCTCCTCGCCGGACGCTAAGATGTGCGAGCCGCCCGGCTCCCCCACCTGCTCCGCCGGCCTGGTCCCCATGACTCACGCCCCCTTCAACCCGCTCGAGGAGAGCCCCGCTCCCTTCGCCACCTCCTTCCCCAGCCCCATGGACTACCAGGTGGTGCCGCAGATGGACTGCCCGCCTTTCGTGCCGCCGCCGCCGCCCGGCAGCCCGGACTTCAGCGACTCCGGCTTCCCCGACTCCATTCCCGGCCCCGGCAGCTCCCCTCCGCTGGTGATTGTGTTCAAGGGCAAGGTCAAGGGCCCCCGCCGGCACCTGCGCGTGGTCCGCTCCATCGGCTCCCGCCGCGTGCGCCTGGCGACTGACCCGCCCGCGGCGAGCCCGGAGGTCATGGTCGAGTAAGGGGCGGGTTGATGCAGCGGTCGAGCAACCGCAGCGTGGGTTCTAGCTGACGGGACGTGCAGCCCCGCAACTACCCCCAGCGTTGTACAGCTGTTGCACGAGGGTGGTTGAACATGAGGATTGGGTGTCCACGCGACACGCTCCTGCGTGTGCCGCGCGCTTTGCGGCTGTACCATAGCACTTGCATGCCCACGAGCGATTGGCATGCGCTCATGGCAGGGCACGCACATTGTCAAGTCGGGGGTGCACTTCTAAGTTTCTACGGCATTCCGTGACATGCGGCGTGGTGTGTGTGGCGTGTGGCCTGGAGCAATGACACGTGTACCACTGAGTAAGCAAGGGTCCCCTGGACCACTAGTTGTCTTTGTGGCGAGCGAGGCGCCCTGGATACCCTGGGACGAGTGGAAGGGCACCGTATGTGGGATAAGGGTGTGTGGTCGTGAGGGCTGAGCGGTCGGGAGCACATCTGCGGCCTGTGTACAATATTGCAAGTGGATCTGGACCATGCAAGATGGGTGGCGAGGGCCAAGGGGGAAGAGGGTGTGTGGTTGTTGACGCTCGGAGGTGTTGGGTGGTCACGGCAATTGTGGTTTGGGTTGATTGATGTGGTTGTGCGGTAGTGCGTGAAGCTTTCAAAGGGGCCTTATGCGATTGCCCGGGAGTACATAAGGAGTGACCGGTGACGGATGGGGTAAGCCCCGGATCCAAAATCGTGATCGTCTGGAGCGTAAACCTGCCCTGACTCGCTATTCTGCGGCTTTATTGCCAAGTGCTATCCTGCCGAGCCCTCTGTAATCTGAGAGCTCACTTCTGTCTCCGACCTGGAGCCCCGCGCCCTGTTCCCAGAGGCGTCAGGCACGGACCCCTGGTCCCTGCCCCCACTCAGCCTGCCTGCCCCGCAGCCGGCTGTGTTTGTCTCGTGTCCCCTTCAGCGCTCGCACTAGCGCCACAGGACACGCTCCCCGCTCCTCGCCTGCATCAGTGCGCGAGCGGAGGCGAGCGCATTGGCTTCCTACCCGATCACACGCTAAACCCTGCGGGCACTCAGCCCAGCCAGGTCTTCACCGCAGCAGCCCCGCGCCGCTGCTCCATCCCCCCCCCTTCCGTCAGCTCACACCCCTTTGACCCCGTCACGCTATACGCTTCCGCTGCATCACTTCCCAAGCCTAAGTCCCACTTCGACGTGCGCAATACCCCTGCGTCACGAGACCCGCGCTTGAGACATCCCGAGCCCGCTCCCTGAGGCGAGACCAGAGTCAGCGTCTTCACACGCTTGATCCTGGGCACCACCGGGCGTGCAGAACGATCCTAGGGCAGCAATCCACACGACTGGGCCACAAAAAAAAAAATTGTGGGTACTCATTAAGTGTGGCCCTGCTTTCCTGCGTTGTACAGCGGCCTGTGTCATCGCGAGGCGAAGACTAACCAGGGTGCATGCACCGCAATATGCCTACCCTTTCACTCATGATTGCAGCCTGCGCAGGCTGCAATCATGCGGCAGCATGCTGCCGCATGCATAGCCATCCACGATCCGTGTGAACGCGACAAACGCGCAGCCAGCTAGAGTGGGGACGATGGGGCGGGACGCACATGCGTCTCGACCATGTGGAGAGACTGCCAACCTGGACTGGTACTTTATCAGTCCGCGAGAAACCCGGGAGCCGCTGCTGCTCGCGCGGCTGACGAATTTATGAGCGCGCGAGCGACTCAATGAGCAACGCAAGCGTTGATTTAAGCCCCGCCCCAACGTCCCTCACTCACTGTAGCGGCAGCTTGGCCGATGTCCCCCAATGATGACGTGAACATCGCCCTTGTTAAGGGAGGGCGAAAGACAAGGCATTTGGGGTTGATGAGCCAGATATCTGCTGCTGCCGCCAAGGCGCGACGCTGCGGTGCAAAGCACCAAAGTCGATATAATGTACAGGAAGGTCGCGGAAGAGCCCCGTGCTATCATTCTTAGCACAACTGAGTTCGGCTGTATGTCGCCGGCGGCAACGCGGCGTGCAGCGGCAGTGTGCGGGCTTGCTTGAGGGTAGCTGGTAGCTAGAGACGGCAAGGTCTTTGCCCCAAAGCTGGTGTTGCTAATAATAAACTTGCATTACCGCGGGCGGAATGATGTTAGCATGAGGCGGGGCTTTTTCGAGCGTACGCCTGGCGCGAACTGCTTGACCATCCCCGCAGTGGTTCTGGCCCAGTATGGGCTGCTGTGCACGCGCTGTCGAAGCACTATCACCAGCAACAGGCGGCAGCAGCAGGATGCATGTATGCCACAAAGCGGCCCGCCCATCCTTTAAACAGCTTGGCGGCTCCCCCCTCCCCCCCGTTGCTTGCGCAGTAGCGTCAGACTCAGCATAAATGAGCATTACTGAAAGCGGGGGATTGCGGGCCGGTGCCGACCCTACAGACTTGCTCGCTCCGCCGCCGCGATACAGCAGACTCGCTCGCGAAGTGGTCAAGCCTGCTTTCGCCTTCGTGTTCCGCTCAAAGGAGAAATGAGGAATAGCACTACAAACCTCACGCAACGCAGGGACTGCCTGCTGTTGTGCCCCGGCCAGCAATTGCAATTGCCGACTTTTATGCTCGCACGCCGCGAGGTATGAACTGGCCCGAATAATAATAATAATAATGGGACGCCCCCGACAGGGGGCGTGTATTAAGGGGGCGAGTGTGTGTAAGGGGCAAGCCCCTCCACACCCACCACCACCCGCCGAGGCGGGGGTGGTGGGTGCGGGCTAGCCCACACCCCCTCGATTCGGGTGTTTCTCGCGCCGCCTCCGCATTGTTGAGATGTAATCCATGTATTCCACCGCGACCTGGTGGAGCTGCGTGCAGACTTGCCCGGCTCGCAGGGCCCCGAGGTTTTGTAGGAGGCCGCGTGCCTCTCGGCACAGCGTGCCCGCGAAACCCAAGGTCACAACGGTTGACCGGTCATACACAACCTGCCAGCCTGCGGCGGTCAAGAGCTGCGCCAGGTGGCGGTGCTGCTCGGTTTTCTCGGTAAGTTTGGCTGCGTGGTTCAGGTCGGAGGTGCAGCCCACTATGAACTGGCCCGAACACCGGGCTCGGAGCTGTGACAGTCCGGTCGGAGAAAAATGCCGGGAAAGAGGGCTGAGAGCCATGCAACGCACGCAGGGGCCCGCAAGGGATGGACCGCATGGAGGCAGCATGGCAGCATACTGGTAGGCAGGCAGCAGGTGGCGCAAGGCAGTGCAAGCAGGAAAGCAGTACTGCCAGGAACGGCAGCAGAGAGCAACGCAGCATTTACTCAGGAGAATGTAAAGAAACATCGAGTAAAGAAACATCAACGCACCCCTAGCGTTGCTGGCGGGGCTGCTGGGGTGCCGCGCGCCTCGCGCAGGGCACCCCGGCAGCCCCGAAACCCAGCCCTGACACATAAAACCAGCACAATAAATTAGGAAGCATAGAAGGGTGAACATTACAGTGCAACTGCTGGGAAGCTAGAGGCTGTCGGCGCGCATAGGGGCCGGAGCTGGCGTGCCGAACCGGAGCCAGCTCTGTGCCCGGATTTCGGGCCGCCAGTCGCGTTCGAGTTTTGCTGCCTATCTCGCTGCTGTAGGGCTCCTGAGTACTATCCAAGGCTAGAGGGCGGCGGGGGCGGGCTGTTGGGACGCGCAGGGGCCGGACCTGGCGTGCCGAATCGGAGCCGGCTCTGTGCCCGGATTTCGGGCCACCAGTCCGCATTCGCATTACGCAGCCAAACTCGCTGCTTTAGAGCTCCCTCATTATGTGTGATCAAATCGGCGTGGGCTGGGGCGTGATCGCGTCCTGGCGTGCGCCCAGCTCGCTGGGCATGCTCGGGGCTGCTGGTCCGCGAGTCGCTCCGGCTCACGAAAGCCCTCGCTGACGCTGGGACAGTCTAAGCTATGCCCATGTCAACTGCGTGAGGGCGGTCAACCTGCGCGCCCTGCGCTCTGCGCCTCTCGGCCGGCGACTCACACGTTCCATACAATTACCTATCCTCAAAATACCTTTCTTCGCCCTGCCCCGGCAGTCCACCCATCTGCAACCCATCAATCCATCAACCTGGGCGATGAATGGGTCTTTGAGCATTCCGCATACACAACGTTCCGTGCATTTCAGCACTGGTCATAGAGATCCCATACCTGCCGCAGGGTTCAACCACCCTGCGGGCGCTGCAGACATTCCTCAGCAGCGCTCATCTCCTGTCACCACCCGAACCCTGCTTGCGTCCACGCAAACCTGGTGAGGCAAGTGCAGGCGGGAGGATAAACAGGTTAGGGCAAGCTTGGTGTGCTGGACAATACTGCAGACTGATAAGACAAGAGGGATGGGACAACGTTGATAAGGCGCGGTCAGCGCAGTCTTCAAAAGAGGCCTCTCGTGCCCTCAGCCTCCCTACCCTACCTGCGCTAGGTACCAGGGGCAGCCCGGCACGCAGTTGCGCGGCACCAGCGTGAACGTAAACTGCCCCGGCTGCGTGAGCGGTCTGGACACGGAGCCCACCAGCGTGCCCCCGCTGTCCGTGGTGACCGAGAGGGTGGGCACCACCGGGTGGTCCCCGTCCACCAGGGTGCCGGGGGCCCACTCGAGGTTGTAGAAGAAGGAGCACACCGTGTAGGTGGCCTGGAGGGCGGGTGGGTGGGAGCATATACAACATGGGTTGTTGCCTGACGCCGCAGTGCCCTCAGTAGGGGGCACTGGGCAGGGGGAAGCACCGTGACGTCGGAATTTCCCTACCTGAAGCCCGCCTTCGCTACAACCCTTATACTCCTTGTGCTCACCGTTATGGGCTTAAGCCCTGGCACCCACTTCAGCGCCTCCCAGGAACCCGCCGTGCGGCTGTAGAACCCCGTCATGGGCCCAGAGACAGGGCTGCCGCTGCCGGGGCTCAGTACGCCACCGCCGATGAGCGCCTCTGGGCCCTGGGGGGTGGCAGGAGAACGACGGGCGTAGTGAAGGCAAACGCAAACGGCCTAAAACTTCCGTGCTTATCGCACCGCGTCCGCACGACTCAGGGCCCTCTCCCTCACCCACCGGGTAGCCATAGAACATGGTCATGGTCCCCCCCTCGGGCAGCGAGGTGACCACGATGAGGTCCATGTCCACGTCCCGGCCCCAGGTCAGGTTGAACACCGTGGAACCGCCCAGGGGGAAGGGCCGGCCCAGCGGCCGGGGGCTGGAGGGGGTGCCGGCTGGGTCCCCCCACCCGACGTAGGAGAGGGAGGTGCGGGCGGTGGCGGCGAGGGCGGCGGCGGCGAGGGTCGTGCCGGTGGCGCGGGCGGGTGCGGCTGCAGCGGCTCCAGCAGCAGCACCTCGCTCAGCAGGTGGACCACGGGCTGTGCAGCGGGGGGCAGGTGCGGGGCTCAGGAGGGCAGCCATACTGCCTGGTCCTAGCTTTGTATAATGCTGGTAAGCGGGACGACGGTCTGCAGACCCCGCACCTTGCCCACCTTGCCAAAGCTTATGTCTGTCCGCAGCGCCAGCGCATCGTTGTTTAGGCCCCGCACGCGGAAGCCCGTCAGGTTGGAAGCCCGCCTGAGGGGCGAGACGGGTCCGAGCAAGCAGCGAAGGATTTCAGACGACACCCGCAACGCCGTTGCCCCAGGTCGGATCCCAGCACTGAGGGCTCTGTCCGTCACTGCTTCCTCTATGGCGCCCAGCTCTCTTCCTACGCCGTAGCTCACCGTTCCAGCTTCAGCACCGCTCCCTGCAGCGTCTCCTCCACCAGCTGGGACCGCGGCGGGGGCGCCGGCGATGGGGGCAGAGTCCCGTTCGCAGCCTTTCTGCCGCGCAGCGCCCTCCGTCCCACTCCACTGATTCCATCGATATCAGACACCAGGCCCGCAACGGTGGGCGGCGGTGCCAATGCCTGCACCGCCGCCGCCGGAACCACATGCGGGAGCACGTGGTACTTGACCATGGACGTCAGCGCCTTGCGAGAGCGCTTGGATAGGAGGTCCTCTAGCGTGGTGCCGGTGGCTGCAAAGTAGCGGTTCCAGGCCTGCGGCGGGGGTGCGGTAACGCCCGGAAATTTTGGGCCTTCCCCTCCCGCTGCCTCCAATCGGTACGTGTTGCACCACTGAGGGCCCCGGCCAGTGTGCGGGAGTGCCCACGCTGCTCTCTACCCCCATCCGCGCTATGTCCACGTCGACACCGACGGCAACCATGGCACGCACCAGGCAGCCTTCTGCCCCCCCCGAGACACCCACCACGTTGACAGGCACGAACACTGTCCGCTCCAGCTGGCCCAGCTGGCTACACTGCTTTCCGCATTCCAGGAAGACCTTTCCATAGTTCCCCGCGGCGTCCAGGATTCGACTGAAGGTGGACAGGTCGGGGCAAGCGCTCGCCAGCTCCTGCAGCGTCGCCACCGCGCCGACTGCCGAGCATGGTGGCGGCACTGGGACCGTCGTTACAGTTCCGCCTGCACAGGCGAAACGGGGAGGAAGCAGCGGCATGGCTGGGTCCTGCGTCGCGTTGCCCCGCGTCAAGGTTGCCCCATAACCTAGCAACCTTTCGAAGATCCAGAGCTGCCACAGCTCGTCGCAGACTTCACTGCGCTTTTCCGCTCCGCATTCAGGAGCCCCGCAGCTATGATAGGGTCGCCGGTTTTCGTGCTTCTTGTAGTTTTCGTGTCTTTTCGTGTAGCAGCAGGCTCAGGGCTTGATGCGGAACACCGTCGGGCGGAGTTTTTGTCTGGCCTATGGCCTTCCCGCGCACCTTGCACTACAGCAACCAAGCATAGCACCAATTTGATGCGCAGAAAAGTTGTGCCTGGTGTCATTCACGCGGCTGCCGCGTTGTGGAGCATGGCCCGCTTCCGCGCGGGGGCGACGCAGCAGCCCCCCAGTGTCCCTTGCAGCGTACTTCAACGCTATAGTGATGAAAGTGCGGACACGGCAAGAGAAGACGGTAAGCGAGGAGCGTCCATGCGCCCAATACTTTGAAAGTAAGCTCAGTAGAGAGAAGAGAGGCAAGGTCTGTATCAGAAAAGGTGTAAGAAAGCTAGGACTATGCAGATATGCGTTCAGCAGGATCGCCCTTCGGCCGCCCCCACCTCCAACCCCCGCCTCACCCTCGCTGCCGCTCTCTCCCCCCGTCGGCGGCGGCGCACGCCTCACCGCCCCCGCATCGGGATGGCAACGCACGAATGCGGCTTCGGCTGCGCTAGAGGCTGCTTCGCCGCCAAGGCTGGGAACGTAAGACGTCACGGAGGCCTCATCACGGCTGAGTGATGGCTCGCACACCCTCCACTCTCTCTTACCGGGGTCCGTGGCGGCCAGCTTGGACTTAAGTACAGTCAGTGTGTGTGTGGCCTTACCCCTGTCACACCTTGTAAAGCCCTCTGTTTAAGCCGCCGTGAGCCATGCCTTGACTTGTAAAGTATGGGAGGCTTTGCCCCCCTATGTCTCCACACGTCCAGTTTATGCAAGCGCGCGTGCGTGTGTATGTCGCGTGCCCATTGTGCCCCCCGCCCTCTCACCCCCTCACCCCGCCTGCATGTCCGCCCTCTGCATGCATGGTGTGTTTTTACCCTCCCCCCCCCCCCCTTGTCTCCATTACGGGCCACACTGGTGTGCAATGCAGTGTTGCACACCAATTGCACATCATGTTAAGCCCTATGCTTGTAAAGCCCCGTGAGCTACGGCCCCCCTCAAGGCCACGCCTTGACTTGTTGTGTGCCTGGCCGCCGTTGCTGCGATGGAGAAAGGGCGGCAGGCGCTGTACGGTGCCCGGTGTGGCCCGCGTAGGACGGTGCCCGCCGCCTGTGTGCGCCGCGTGGGGGCCCGCGTGATTGCTGACTTTGTGTCCCGGCTGTGGTCCTTTGCGGCGCTCTGCTCACGGCCACGTGGTTGGGAAGTGGTTTCGGGGAGCCACGTCTTCCTGGGCTCCTCTGCTTCGGGGCATGTGGTGTGCACTGTGCCTCTTGATGATGTTTCGTCATCCGCTTCGGACGGGTGATTGTTGTGAGAAGGGGCGGCAGGCGCTGTACGGTGCCCGGTGTGGCCCGCGTAGGACGGTGCCCGCCGCCAGTGTGCGCCGTGTGGGGGCGCGGGGCCCATGTAAGTCCGCTTCCTAAAGAAGAGCTGGGTGCCTTGGCATTGCAGATTGAGGAAGCACTTGTCAGCGGGTTGACGGTTGCGGTGTGTGAGTGGGATTGAGGTGTCTCGGTAAGGAGGTCATCGCTATTATCTGGGCACTTGATGAATGCAGAGCACGTCAATATCAAGACTGCAAAGACCGACCGATATCGTTCGTTAGGAATGACGCATTACAGGGTTGCGGCCAGCGGGCAGCAAGCTGCCGGCCCCGCACAAGGGGGAGAGAGTCAACGTCCCCCGACCCCAGGCGTACCCTAAGGGAATGTCCAACACCGAGGCAGTCACCTACTCCAACCCAGACAGCGACAGTCTCAGCCCGAGAGGGCTAGCTACATGAGATCATCACAAGCACCACAACCACGCCGAGTCAGGGGGAAGGCGGCTCGACATCCGCAGGGGGGTTGAACCGCGGCTTCCCGGCGACGCCGCCCAGGAAAGGGTGCTCGGGCGGAACGTCTCTCCACTTCTTACTGAAACCTTGACCACAGTCTTCCGCAAAGGAGCGAACACGAGCCCAAAATTCCGCAACCACTTGCAAACCAAGTCGAGAAAGGGTGGCGCGCCCAAGCGGGGCACCTGTCTCCGGGCGGGCGGCATAGAGCCACTGACGTCCCCGCTCCAGAGCAGCCACCGCAGCTAGGCAGACCACATCCCAAGTCACACCAGACACGCCCACAGGCGGAGTCACGAGCCACAAATGCTGCTTGCCGAGGGCATAGCTAGGAGTCCATCTGTACAGTTCTTCTTCAAGGGCCTCACGAAGAGCACCAGCGACACAGCAAGACCAGAAGTGGTGCGCCCGATCCCCTTCATCCATCCACACACCACATGGGCACATCGCAGGGCCTACTCCCCGAGCAATATCAGCTGCATGCATCCCCAATCCCGCAAACCCATTAAGAGCCAGACGCCAGAGCGGTTCTTTGTGTTCCGGCTCCCACCGCACCGCCCAAAGCCGCCGCAGAGCTGCGGCGAACGCAGACAGTGATTCAGGCGGCGCAGCGGGAAGGGACAGGGCCTCCGCAACGAAGGCCCGATGGCGCCGCGCCAGCGATTCCACCGACGCGGAGAGTTGGAGCTGAGTAGCGACCCGAACCGTGAGCTGGATCACGCGGCAGGGAGCACCCGGCGGCAGCGTCCAGCCCACGGCAGGGGCGATGATGCGACAGGCAGCCAGCAGCGGCGGGGCCGCGGCCGGCCCACCAGGCGCCAGCCGTGCAGCACGTGCAGCCTCCACCCAAGCTGGGGGGATACGCTGCAGCAGTGCTGCAAAGAGGCCAGCGGCCCGAACTCCGCAGTGGAGCTCGGACGGTAGTGTGAACCATTCCGAGACGCCGAGCACACCAAGAACGACGTCAGAGCGGTACAGGGGCAGGCAACGGCGAGCCCAGCGCGGCGACGGGCGCCCGCCAGGCCGCCGCTCCCATTGACGGTTGAAGCGACGGAAGGCATCCACCACCGCAACCGCCATGCCCACGCAACGAAGCGAAGGCACGTCGAAGAGGTCGGGGAAAGCCACATGTAGAGGCTCGCCGCCAGCATCAAGCGCGGGATTGCCCCACAGCGGAGCGTGGTAGCACCATGGCCCCGCTGCTAGCAAGTCCCACGCAAGCACAGCCGGCGGCGGAAGAGGAGTGAAGGCAGAGACAAGACGTTTGAGGGCGGGGCAGTCGCTGGGGATGGGGCATCCGAAGAGGCGCCCGCCAGCGGCTGCAGTGAGGAGGGCGAGGGGGTGGGCGGCCGGATGGAGACGACGAAGTTGCGCCATCGCCACCGCCACCCAGGTGGGCACACTAGGCAAGAAGCCCAGCGCGCCTTGGATAAAGCGTGAGGCCAGGCAAGCATGCCGGGCCTGAACGTGCTCACGCAGCGGTAGGAGGCCGAAGCCGCCAACCACAGGCGGAAGCACGAGGCAGTCCGACGGCAAGCCAGGCAGGCGCGTGCGTCGCGTGTCGGCGTCAGCGTCCGGAGCCAGGCCCCGATCAACCAGCGCCGCCACACGACTGCCGAGGGTCGACAGCGCTGAGGCTGACGGCAGGCGGGAAAACTCAAGATGGTACAGAACATTACTTAGCGCATACGACGAGGCCGCAAAAGCGCGGCCGAAGGCAGAAAGCGGCAGGTGCGCCACTCGCTGCAGGACGGCGTAGACAGGAGCGAAGTCGACGACAGGTAACGTTGAGGGCGGGGCTCCCCAAAACAGGACGCCCAGCGTGCGGGCTGAGGACACGGTGCGGAGGGCAGGAGCCGGCGCCGCCGCCGCTGCGACCACAAGGGTCACCGCGGCAGCAGCGCCAGCGTGTGGGGTATCTGCGGCCGCGGCGGGAGCGGACGCACCCGCCAGGGCCACAGAGGAGGCCGCCGCCCCGAGGGGCGGCGGAGAGGTGGTGGGCGCCGCCGAGACCGGCGGCGCCGGGGCAGGAGCCCCGCTGGCCGCGGTCCCGGCCTCGGAGCTGGCAACACGCTCCAGGACAGGGGCAGCAGCAGCAGGGCCGAGCGGCATAAGCTCTGTTTTGTCAACGTTTAGGCGCTGACCCGAGGCCTGCCGGAAGACCTCCATGGCTTGCAGGAATGCAGGAGCGCAGTGGGGGCCGTCCAGCAGGGGGGTGCAGTCGTCAGCGTACTGGGAGGCCAGCACCGGCACCCCAGCCGCCACCAACCCCACCCGACACCGCCGCAGCCAGCAGGACAGAGCCTGAGCCACGGCGAGGTAGAGGAGAGGGGCGAGGGGGCACCCCTGCCGAACGCCAGCCGAGATGGAGACCGGGTTGGACAGGTGGCCGTTGACAAGGGCGGAGGCGCGGGTGCCCGTGTGCAGGCAGCGGACCCAGGCTAGGAAGCCCGATCCGACGCCCAGCGCCTCCAGGCAGTCAAAGAGGAAAGAGCGATCAACAGTGTCATAGGCCTTGTAGAAATCGAGGAAGACGGCGGCCCCCGCCTGCCCCGCCGACCGCAGCAACTCCGGCAACAGCTGCAAGAGCAGCACGTTCTCGGCGATGCGGCGGCCAGCAAGGAAGGCAGTTTGCTCAGGGCCAATGACGAGGGCGAAGACGGGTCGAAGACGAAGCATGAGGACACGGGCGAGGGTGCGGTAGTCGGTGTCGAGGAGGGTGATTGGGCGGTAGTTGGAGGGAAGCGTGCGGTCGCCCGCCTTGTAGAACGAGGAGATGACGCCATCAAGAAAGCCAGCTGGCGCCGCCTGCTGAGTCCCCACCGCAGTGAAGACTCGAGCCAACAGGGGCGCAAACTGTGTGGAGAATTCCTTGTAGAGCTCGGTTGGGATGCCGTCGGCCCCCGCCGCCTTGCCAGGCGGCGAGGCCGCCAGCGCCTTGCAAACTTCCTCAGCGGTAACCGTAGGCTGGCCCAAGGCCTCGACCGCCGACGCTGGGCAGCGCGACCCCATCTCCCGTAGCGCCGTCAGCACCGCATGGCGGGCCGACGGCGCTGCAGGGCCAGGCGTGCACACGCTAGCCCAGAAGTCGGCGGCCACCTGCGGAACCGCCGTGGGCGAGGTGACCAACGTGCCGTTAGGTCGCCGCAGCGCCAGGATCGGGCACCGCGACGTGGGAGGGCGAACGAGGGAGGTGACAGCGGGGCACGGCCGTTCGCCTGAGCGTAGCCATGCCCGCCGCGCAGCGCCAGCAGGGCGCGCCGCCGCCCGGAGCGCTGCCGCAGCGCTCGCAGAGCGGGCAACCATGGCATCTCGGGCGGCGGTTTGGTCGCCCGCCGCTGCCGCTGCCAGCGCCGAGTCAAAGGCGGCTTGCGCCGCCTCCTCGTCGGCGCCGGCTGCGACGCGGCGGACATAGGCCTCACGATTCAGCCGCCCCGCATGGGCGGCTAGCCTGCGCTTGAAGCCCGGCCACCACTCAAGGAGCTCGCGGTCACCCGCGGGCGCCTCAGCGATAGCAGCCTCAAGCCAGGCAGACAAGGAGTCGCGCAAGTCAGCAAAGTCGCAGAACGAAACACGCACACGACGGAGGCCCGGCCCCAGGCGCGAGTCCGCAACTGGGGCAAGGCCTGCTAGGACAAGACGATGATCGGAGACTGCGGCCTCCCGAATGGCTGCCTCACGCAGGGCCGGTGCCAGGCCCGGCGAGAGGAGGACCCGGTCAACACGGGACCCACCATTGGGCGCCACATAGCTGAAGCTGCGTAGCTGCGGATGAAGGTGACGGAAGGAGTCAACCAGGCCCGGGCACGCAGCTGCGAACTGCCTGGCAGTTGGGGGGTCGCTAGAGCGACCTGCCCCAGCGACGGAGTCGAGCTGCACGTCCGGAACCCAGTTGAAGTCGGCGGCGAGCACCAGCGGCGGGCGGCCGGCGGCGCAAAGAGGGGCCAGGCGTGACGCCGCAAACTCCCGCTGGCCCGCAGGGTCGCAGGCCGGAAGGTATGCAGACGCCACCACAAAGGAGTGGCCACCCCAGCAGAGGGGCAGTGTAAGGAGGCGTCCGTCAGGCGAGGCGGCCGGGGCTGCCTGTCCCGACGGATAGGTGACGAGCTGCCGCTCTAGAAGCGCCGTACGCACGAGGATAGCCACCCCCCCTGACGGCCGGCCGCTATCAAGGGTGACCGCGGCGCTCCAGAACGGCGTCCAACCTCGGAGGCGCAGAGCCGCTGAGGCTGTACGCAGCTTCAGGGCAGCTGCGTTCTCCTCCCCCGCCAGGACATGGGTCTCCTGCAGGCAGACCACGTCCAAGCGGTTGCGCTCCCAGCACTTGAGCAGCGCTGGCACTCGTGCATCAGCCCCATGACCCGAGCGAGTCACAAGGCCGCGCACGTTGTGGGAGCCAACCCGCAGCAGAGCTGACTCCGAGCGCCGTGCCCCACGGCCGGCTATGAGGTGACCATAGCGGCGCCGTCGGGCGCCACCGTGGAGCCGCCCTCACCGCCGGCCATGTCCACGTCAAGCGTCTGCGGGAGCTGCAGCGTCTCGCGCCCCGCCGGGGGAGCGCACTGGCGCTTGGGGTCGCGCCCGGCGGGAGGGGACTTGCTGCGCGCCGCCGAGGGCCGGTCGAGGCCCGGCGCCAGGGGCTGGCCCGCCGCCTGGCGAGCCGCCACCTTGTCCATGGTGGCCTGCACCCGGGGCGGAAGCGCCGTGCTGCTCCTGCCCCGGGACATGCTGCGGGTGCGAACACCCCCGCCGCCCCCCGCCGCATCATCGCCGCCACGCCGCTGCTGTGCCGCTCCGTTGCCGCCGCCGCTGCCGCCGCCGCCGTTGCCACCGCCGCCGCCGCCGCCGTTGCCACCGCCGGTGCTGCTGCCACCGCCGCCGCCCCCGCCCTTGCTGCCGCCGCCGCCCCCACCCTGGCTGCCGCCGCCGCCCCCGCCCGTGCTGCCGCCGCCGTTCCCCCCGCTGCCGCCGCCGCCTCCGCCGCCCCCGCCCCCGCTGCCACGGCCGCCGCTGCTGCCGCCCCCGGAGGGGCCGGCAGCGGCCTGCGCGCGGTACCGGTCGATGTCGAAGAGTTCGAAGACGACGTCGCCGTGGCCCTTCATGACCACCGTGAACGAGGGCTCCTCGGACGGTAGCTGAGCCCCCTCTGGCACCGGCACGATCAGCCGGTCGGTAAACGGCATGGGTGCACTGCCGCCGTGCAGGCACCACACCCCGAGCGCGCCCAGCTCCACCCCCCCCAGGCAGGCCCCCAGGAGGTCCCGGGCCACGTCCAGCTCGAGGCCCAGGCCCGGCGGGAGGCTGGTAGCCAGGAAGTGGCGCGGGCGAGCCCGGACGTAGGACCCCTCGTTGGAGTCCCAGCGGCCGACCCAGCGAAGCTTCGCGACTCCACCGGGCAGGGCCGCGGACTCCAGGCCGCTCCGGTCGTCCAGCTGGTCAGCCAACCAGCCAAACAAGTTACTGGGGACCGTAATGTCCACCTGAGCAGTGGCGCCCCCTGGCACAGAGCGCAGGAGGCATCCCTTCGCGAAGCCGATGCGACGCAAGGGGTTCGCCGAGTCCGCGCCGCCCGCCGCGGGCAGCGCAGACTTCAGCTGCTGGAAAAAAGACTCCTGAATCGCGCGGCGAGAGCGCGAGAGCGTGGCCGGCGATCGGCGAGGGAAGTGCGCTGTGAACGTCGCCGTCCGCACGCGTTGGCCATCCAGGAACGACTTAACTGATGCTGGCATATCAACCGTAAGCCCTGAGCGCGCCGGAGCGGCGCGCGCAGCGGTCGCGTAATACGCCATGCCTAGAGCATCAGTCGGCAGCGCATAGCTATGGTGCTATGGTGCTATGGTGCTATGGTGCTATCTTCAGGGCGTGTAGTCCCACGCAACGCGGCGTTCGTTAGGATGCGGGTATTACAAGAGGCCCGACCCCCCTGCGAGGGCCGACTTGGGTGGGGCTACAGCCCTCGAACCCCTTGTCCCCCGGCCCGAAGGCCAGGAGAAGAGTCTGCACGGTCAAACACCGCCAAGGTCTTGCGCCGCCACCAACTCCAAGCACACGCGCGGGTCCAAAGAGCCAGCCAGGGCAAGCCCCAGCAGCCCGCCCAGCCAGTGGCGTGGCCGGGCAAACACGCAGCACAAACCCCAAACGCCCCCACGCAGCACTGGCCCACGACCCTACGCAGGGCCCTTCCCTAGCTACACCAGCGCCCGCCCACCCAAACCCGCCCAACCCGCCCCGACCTCACAAACGCCCAACCCCCCGCGCCCCGCCCGCCCTGCCCAAACCCGCCCAAAACCCCCGCCGCCTAAAGCACCCGACCACACAGCCGCAGGCCAGCAGAAACCCCAGCCGACACCGCGGGGACCACACCCGCCAGGCGCCCCCCAGCAAGTCCCGAGCCGGCTGCCACACACGAGCACAACGAAGCCAGGGCGCTCTCGACGACGCCCAGAGACGCCCCGGCTCAAGCCCACCGGCGACAGCGCACCACCCTCGCCCCCACGCCCCAAACCTCGTACCCAGGACCGGGAGCGCACACGCACCCGGCCCGACCTAGCGCCGCCTCCCGTAACAGCCTCTCTAGGCTATAGCCACTTAGACCGCTCCAAGCCAGCCAGAAGTCCGGGAGGTTGGGACCTCGACGCCAAGCGCGCAACTCACAGCGCATCACACCGCGGATGCCGACTGGAAGACAGGCCCAGGCCCAGCGACCTGGCGCTCCACAGTAGCCGTAGCAAGACGACGCCACGAGGAACTTGAGGCTCCAGCGATGGAGGAACGAGGAACACTCCAGCGAGAAGGCGACGATGATGACCTCGCGAAGCTTCTGAGACCGCGACCGGCGTCCTCCGCCAGCGCGGCCCCCAGCAGAGACCGCTAGGGACCCACCATCCCACAGCTGAGCAGACAGAGCGCCCTAGGCCGCCCCCGGAAGGGACCCCTATCGGGTCGACAAATATTGGCACATCGGCGCGGCGTGAGGTGTCGCCGGCCCAAGCACGCTATGGTGCTATGGTGCTATGTTAGGATGCTTATTGCGTTCGTTAGGACGCGGTGCGTTACAAGAGGCCCGACCCCCCTGCGAGGGCCGATTTGCATGGGCTGCAGCCCTTCAACCCCTTGCCCCCCAACCGAAGCCGGGAGCCGTCCTAAAGAGTCTTCTGGTCAGCGCACCCACCCTCTCAGCCAGTCACGTGCGCGAAGCACCTAACAAGTAAACACCAAACAGCACCACCTAGCCCAAGGGACAAGCAGCGCGGATCACACCGAAATCACACGGAATCAGAGTCAGAGTCAGAAGCCTCGAGCGACACCCGGCACACCACCCGCCCCAAGGCATCAGAGCCCAGAAAGGGATGATCTGCGGGCACAGCGCCCCAGCCCCGCGGGCGAACACCCAGCAAGGCAAAGGACCAGAGGCGCGAAACAAAATCAGCTACAACCCGAGCACCAATGCGCCGCACAGTTCGGGCCCGCATCCGCCTGCCAGGCCCAGACCGCACCCCATACAACCATTGGCGCCCTCTCTCCATAGCCGCAACCGCGGCCAAACAAACAACATCCCACACAGGCTGTTGAATCTCATTCGTAGGGGGTTGAACCAACCACAAATTCGCAACACCCCCCATTTCGGTCATGTAGTCACGAAGCGTCTGGGCGACCGGGCAAGACCAAAAGTGATGCATCCGGGGGCCCTGATCCATAGCATGTCCACAAGGGCAACGCGGCATGCCTCCACAACCACCACCCGACCCAGCAGGCGCAGCGCCGCCCTCTTGCACAGAACCCAAGGCCCCCGACCCTCCCGAGCCCGCCCTGCCCGCCGCAGCCCGCCGCCGCCGCTCGTGCATAGCAAAGTACGAGAACCCGTTGAGGGCCAGCCGCCAAAACGGCTCTTTGTTCTCGTTCTCCCACCGCAGCCGCCAGAGCCGGGTGAACGTGCTCCGCAGCGTGGCCAGGGCAGCAGCAGGGGCTGGGGCACCGCCGAGGCCCAGCGCCTGAGCCACAAAGGCGCCGTGCTTGGCGGCCAGAACGTCAAGGGCGGGCCCGAGTTGCAGTTGCGTGGCTGCCCGCACGGTCAGAGAGGCCGCGGGGACGACGGCAGCACCACAGCGCCACCCCACAGCGCCCAGCACCTCCCGCCAGGCCGCCACGGCGGAGGGTGCTGCGGCAGGTCCGCCAGCCGCCGCAGCGCGCGCCGCCTCGACCCAGCCCGCAGGGAGGCGCGCCAGGAGCGCCGCAAAGCGCTCCAGGGCCGTCACGCCGTCCTGCAACGCCGCCGCCAGGGTCGAGCGGTCAAAGCCGCCATCATTGGCCGAGCCGAGGCGCAGCACACCCCGCAAGACTCGCCGCTTGTACAGAAGCGTCCAGCGCCGCCGGAGGCGGGGCGGGGGCTCTAGCCCCGGTGGCAGCGCAGCCCGCTGGGTGTGGATGACGCCAAGGGCCTCCCAGCATCTGACGGCAACCCCCACAGTCACCAGGCCGGGGATGGCAGAGAGATCGGGGAAGTCGGCCTCAAGGCCCGCGCCGCCGCCGGCTAGGGCCGGCAGAACGGGGTTCCACCACAGGGGCGCCGCCACGCACCAGGGGCCGGGGGCCAGAGCCTCAGGGCGCACAACCTCCACGGGCGGCAGGCAGGTGAAGGCCAGCACGAGCCGGGAGAGCGCAGGGCAGTCCGCGGGAAGAGCCAAGCTGTAGGCCTCGGCGCCGGAGCGGGTGAGGAGGCCCAAGGGGTGGGCGCTGGGGCAGGCCCGCCGCAGCAGCGCGAGCGCCACCGTAGTCCAGGGCGGTGCGAACGGCAGGAGCCCACAAGCGCCCAGCAGCAGCCGAGCGGCCAGCACCGCATGCCGCCCACGCACGTGCTCCACCAATGGCAGGAGCCCGAAGCCGCCCAAGCTCGGGTGGAGGGCGAGGCACGTACCGCTGACCCCAGCCCCACGGCGCGGGGCCTCGGCAGGGGCACCAGGCGGAACGGCCCGGTCGACAACGGCCGAGACTGCTTTGAGGAAGGCCTCTAGCTCGTCTGCAGGCGGCAAGCCAGAGAACTCAAGGTGGTAGAGGACTCGGCTCACCGCATAGCCACTGGCAGCCGCCGCTCGGCCAAAAGCGGAGAGAGGCAGGGACGCGATCCGGGGCAGCACCTCAAGGGCGGCCGCCAGGGAGGCAGGAGGCAGATCGTTGGTGTTCGAGAAGCGGACGCCCAGGGTCTTGGGGTGGCGTACGACACGCACGTCGAGGATCCGGACGGGCCCCGGCTGTGATTGTACCGAGGCCGAAGGCCCAGCCCGCAGCGCCGCCACATACGCCATAGCAGCCCACGCCGTTTCCGCCCAGTCAACACACGTGCCAGGCGTCTGCGGCCCCATTGCCAACATTTCGCATTTCTGGACGTTGAGACGCTGCCCCGAAGCCTCGTAGAACCGTTCCATGGCTGACCGGAAGGAGGTCAGGGAGGTGGTGGCAACGAAGGCGGTGCAGTCGTCAGCGTACTGAGAGGCGGTCTGGCGGAGCGCCGGGGGCCCCAGGCCGAACCCTTGGCTCCGCAGCCACGAAAGCAGCGCCTGCGCCACCGCCAGGTAGAGCAGCGGCGCCAGCGGGCAGCCCTGACGCACCCCGGCGGTGAGGGGCACCCAGGAGGAGAGATGGCCGTTGACGATGGCGGCCGCTCGCGTGCCTGTGTGCAGCCGCCGGACCCACGCCAGAAAGCCCGCGCCCACCCCAAGCTCCTCGAGACAGGCGAACAGGAAGTCGCGGTCCACGGTGTCGTACGCCTTGTAGAAGTCCAGGAACAACGCCCAACCGTCAGCCCCAAAGGCCCGGAGCAGGGCGGGCAGCAGCTGGAGGAGGAGGACGTTGTCGGCGATGCGGCGGAGGCGGAAGAAGGCGGTCTGCTCGGGGGCGATGACGTCACCAAACACAGGGAGGAGCCGCTGCACCAGGACGCGGGCAAGGGTGCGGTAATCCGTGTCAAGCAGCGTGATGGGCCGGTAGTTGGAGGGCTCGGTGGGGTCGCCGGCCTTGAAGAAGGAGGAGATGACGCCGTCGAGGAAGCCGGCAGGGACGGAGCCAGAGTGAAGGATGGCGGAGAACACGCTGGCAAGCAGGGGTGCAAAAAAGGCGGGAAACTCTTGGTACAGCTCAACCGGCAGGCCGTCAGGGCCGGGAGCGCGGCCAGCAGGCGAGGCGGCCAGCGCAGCCGCCACCTCAGAAACCGTGACCACGCTGCTGCCCAGGGCGGCGAGGCCAGCGGGCGCACAGCGGCGGCCTGCAGCGCGCAGCGCTGCAAGGACGGCCGCCCGGGGCCCAGCAGCAGCAGGCCGCGGAGAGCAGACGCCGCTCCAGTAGTCAGCGACCACCTGGGCCATGCGGCGGGGGTCGCTGGTGATGCCACCACCCGGGCAGCGGAGCGCTGCAATACGGCGGCAAGTGCCACGCGGCCGCACAAGCCGAGTGAGGGCAGGTGAGGGCCGCTCGCCGGATTGGAGCCACGCCAGGCGCGTCCGCCGGGCCAGGCCCTGCGACGCATGCCTAGCGGCGGCAGCGGCCTGGGAGCGCGCCGCCACTGCTTGGGATGCTGCGGCCGCGGCGGCGGCGGGCGTCGCTGCCTGCTCCACAGCTGCGAATGCCGCTTCCGCAGCGTCTGCAGCAGCAGCCTCGACCGCGGCGGAGAAGACATGCCGCCGCCGCGCAGCAGCACTGAGCCGAGAGCACAGGCGGGACAGGTCGGCTTTGAAGCGGGGCCACCACCGCAGCAGCTGGACGGGATCTGCCGGGGCGGTGGGCGTACGGAGGGCGAGCCAGTCGTGCAGCTCGGTGCGCAGATCCGGAAAGTCCAGGAAGTGGAGGCGGGCGCGGGGGAGACCAGGCCCAAGCGGTGAGGCAGCGGGGGAGGGAGCGAGGGCCGCCACCACCATGCGGTGGTCCGCAGGGCCGCCGGGCTGCACCGAGCAGGAGGTGACCAGGGGCGCCAGGTCCTCAGTCACCAGGACACGGTCAATGCGCGAGGAGCCAGAGCCACTGACGTACGTGTACGAGCGGCGGCCGGGGTGGAGGCGGCGGAAGGTGTCATGCAACCCTGGGCACGAGGCCCTGAAGGCAGCAGCGACAGGCCGGTCAGCAACCCGAGCGCTGGTGGCATCCAGGGCGGGATCCATGACAAAGTTGAAGTCGGCAGCCCAAACCTGCGAGCCAGAGCAGGAGGCCGCGGGCCCGAGGCGGTCCCGGACGAACCGCTGCTGGGCCGGTGGATTGCAGGACGGCAGGTAGGCGCACATGAGCGTTAAGCTGTGGCCACCCCAACAAACAGGCAGGCGGAGCAGCCGCCCGTCGGCTGCCGCTTCCAGAGCAGGCTTCCCCCCCGGGAAGGCCAGCTGCCCGCTGCTGATCAGGTCGGACCGCACCAAAATGGCAACGCCCCCGCAGGCGCGCCCAGAGGTGGGGGAGACGGCGGCCGGAGCCCAGTAGGACTCCCACCCGCTGAGGCGGGCCGAGCACGACAGGTTATGCAGCGCCAGGCGTGCAGCAGCAACACCGCTCGCCGGCACACGCGTCTCCTGCACGCAGACTACCCCCAGGCCCTCACGGGCCCAAAGGCGGAGCAGGGCCGGCAGCTTGGTCGCGTCCGTGCCCACCCCCAGTCCGCGGATGTCCCGGCAGCGGCATTACGGGTCGGGAGGCGGGTCACCGCCGGCGGGGCGGCCACCCACGTGCGGAAGGGGCCGCCCTCGGGGCCCCACCCGCAGCCAACCGCCGCCCTCGTCCTCAGCGCCGGCGCCGTCGACGGCCATGCCGTCGGGAGGCGAATCACCGTTGGAGCCGTCGGGAAAGCGGCTGCACACCCGCTTCGGCGGAGCCTCCTCGTCCAGGGTCTCGGGCAGGCGCAGGCGGCGGTCAGGCGTGGGGCTGACCGGCCGCGCGGCCTCCGGGCTGGCACCGGCGGTAGCCCCGGACGGGGCGGCGACGGGAGCAGGGGCGGCGGCGGCATGCGCCGCGGGGGCCTCCACCGCGGGAGCGGCGGCGGCGGGCGCCGCGGGGGCCACAGCCGCGGGGGCTGGGGCGGCAGGCGCCGTGGGGGTCTCCGCCGTGGGGGTGGCGGGAGCAGGCTCGGCAGGGGCAGCCTCCGCTGGGGCTGCGGCGACCGCGGCGGCAGGCGGCACCGCCGCAGCGCCCTCCGCGCAGGGCACCGCTGCGGCGGGGGCCACGGGGGCCGCGGGCGGGTGAGGAGCCGGGGGCTCAGCAGTGGCGGTGTCGCCGGCCGCGGCGGGGCCGCCAGCCGCGTTGGCGCCGTTCGCCACAGAGCCGCCCTGACCGCCGCCAGCGGCGGTGGTGGCGGCAGCGGCGGAGGCGGCGGCTGCGGAGGCCCCGCCCGCTACAGCGGCATGGGGAGCAGTGCGGGCGGGGCGGGTGCCGCGTCCCGCCGGAGGGCGGTTGCCACCAGAGCCGGTCGCCCCGCCACCGCACGAGGCGGCAGCGGCAGCGGGCTGAGCCTGCAGGGACCGCTTGCTCCTATCGTGGCTTGACTTATCGAAGGGCTGGACCGTGAGCGTCAGCGGCATGGAGCCGCCCCTGATCCGCTTGGACCAGGCCTCGGCCGGCAGCGGGGCCGGGAGGGAGGCCGTGGCGGGCACTGCCACCAGCCAGCGGTCCGTGTGGCGTACGCCCTCCGCCGTGGTCGCCCAGCTGTACGAGGTGTAAGCCTCCACAGTCAGCACCTCCACTCCGGGCAGCGACAGGCTGAGCTGCTGCTTCACGCCCTCCGACGAGAAGAAGGCCGCGCCGGGGATGGAGACGAGGAGCCATTGGCGGGAGCGGTCCGCAGCCGAGTCAGCGAGGGCCCACGCAATCGTGCCCGCATCGCCGAAGGGAGACGGGCAGGACAGCGTGCGCGCCGTGCCGCCAAAGAGTGCATCCAGCCGAGTCTGGAGGCGCGCTGGGAACGCGATATCAAACCGCACCAGCGTGCCTGAGCCATCAGGCGCGGCATCCCTGCGGATGCCATGCGTGAAGCCCGGGAGGCGGCCCAGCTGCTGGGCCAGGGCCGCGCTGGTCAGCGGAACGAGAACGTGGTCCTGAGCGCTAGCGATGAGCGAGCGCAGGTCCGGCCCCGAGAGGTCTTCGGGCTTGCGACCCGCGATGAAGACTTCAAGGCCAGCAGCGCTCCACGTCGGGTCCGCCAGGTGCTGCCGGAGCAGCGGCGCTATCTCATCTGCTGATTCAGAAGCGCCAGGACGCGGCCGTTGCCGCGGGCGCTTCTGCTTTTTGCCACCGGGCATCAGTCTGGAACCATCGATGCTCAAGTGGGGTCAGGTGGAACGCTCTATGGCTCTATTGGCTCTATGGCTCTATTGGCTCTATATATCGTTAGGATGCGGGTATTACAAGAGGCCCGACCCCCCTGCGAGGGCCGACTTGGGTGGGGCTACAGCCCTCGAACCCCTTGTCCCCCGGCCCGAAGGCCAGGAGAAGAGTCTGCACGGTCAAACACCGCCAAGGTCTTGCGCCGCCACCAACACCAAGCACACGCGCGGGTCCAAAGAGCCAGCCAGGGCAAGCCCCAGCAGCCCGCCCAGCCAGTGACGTGGCCGGGCAAACACGCAGCACAAACCCCAAACGCCCCCACGCAGCACTGGCCCACGACCCTACGCAGGGCCCTTCCCTAGCTACACCAGCGCCCGCCCACCCAAACCCGCCCAACCCGCCCCGACCTCACAAACGCCCAACCCCCCGCGCCCCGCCCGCCCTGCCCAAACCCGCCCAAAACCCCGCCGCCTAAAGCACCCGACCGCACAGCCGCAGGCCAGCAAAAAACCCAGCCGACACCGCGGGGACCACACCCGCCAGGCGCCCCCCAGCAAGTCCCGAGCCGGCTGCCACACACGAGCACAACGAAGCCAGGGCGCTCTCGACGACGCCCAGAGACGCCCCGGCTCAAGCCCACCGGCGACAGCGCACCACCCTCGCCCCCACGCCCCAAACCTCGTACCCAGGACCGGGAGCGCACACGCACCCGGCCCGACCTAGCGCCGCCTCCCGTAACAGCCTCTCTAGGCTATAGCCACTTGGGCCGCTCCAAGCCAGCCAGAAGTCCGGGAGGTTGGGACCTCGACGCCAAGCGCGCAACTCACAGCGCATCACACCGCGGATGCCGACTGGAAGACAGGCCCAGGCCCAGCGACCTGGCGCTCCACAGTAGCCGTAGCAAGACGACGCCACGAGGAACTTGAGGCTCCAGCGATGGAGGAACGAGGAACACTCCAGCGAGAAGGCGACGATGACGACCTCGCGAAGCTTCTGAGACCGCGACCGGCGTCCTCCGCCAGCGCGGCCCCCAGCAGAGACCGCTAGGGACCCACCATCCCACAGCTGAGCAGACAGAGCGCCCTAGGCCGCCCCCGGAAGGGACCCCTATCGGGTCGACAAATATTGGCACATCGGCGCGGCGTGAGGTGTCGCCGGCCCAAGCACGCTATGGTGCTATGGTGCTATGGTTCTATAGTTACGATGCGGGTATTATTTTATATCGTTAGGATGCGGTGTGTTACAAGAGGCCCGACCCCCCTGCGAGGGCCGATTTGCATGGGCTGCAGCCCTTCAACCCCTTGCCCCCCAACCGAAGCTGGGAGCCGTCCTAAAGAGTCTTCTGGTCAGCGCACCCACCCTCTCAGCCTGTCACGTGCGCGGTTCACCTAACAATTAAACACCACCCAGCACCACCTAGCCCAAGGGACAAGCAGCGCGGATCACACCGAAATCACACGTCACCCATCAGAGGCGGCAGAGCTGGAATCAGAGTCAGAGTCAGAAGCCTCGAGCGACACCCGGCACACCACCCGCCCCAAGGCATCAGAGCCCAGAAAGGGATGATCTGCGGGCACAGCGCCCCAGCCCCGCGGGCGAACACCCAGCAAGGCAAAGGACCAGAGGCGCGAAACAAAATCAGCTACAACCCGAGCACCAATGCGCCGCACAGTTCTGGCCCGCACTCGCCTGCCAGACCCAGACCGCGCCCCATACAACCATTGGCGCCCTCTCTCCATAGCCGCAACCGCGGCCAAACAAACAACATCCCACACAGGCTGTTGAATCTCATTCGTAGGGGGTTGAACCAACCACAAATTCGCAACCGAGAAATCGACACCCCCCATTTCGGTCATGTAGTCACGAAGCGTCTGGGCGACTGGGCAAAACCAAAAGTGATGCATCCGGGGGCCCTGATCCATAGCATGTCCACAAGGGCAACGCGGCATGCCTCCACAACCACCACCTGACCCAGCAGGCGCAGCGCCGCCCTCTTGCACAGAACCCGAGGCCCCCGACCCTCCCGAGCCCGCCCTGCCCGCCGCAGCCCGCCGCCGCCGCTCGTGCATAGCAAAGTACGAGAACCCGTTGAGGGCCAGCCGCCAAAATGGCTCTTTGTTCTCGTTCTCCCACCGCAGCCGCCACAGCCGGGTGAACGTGCTCCGCAGTGTGGCCATATCGTTAGGAAGCAGACTTACCTCGGCCCCGCGCCCTGCGACGTGGAGGGCTCCGGGAAGCATCCCAGGAGTGTGGCACCGCCCCCGCGGCAGCACCACCTTTACCCAACGCCCGGGTCCAAGACAGGACCGGGGATGACACGACTGACCCAAACAGCACGCAGGCACAAACCCACAACCCGACTCGGGGTTCATCCCAACTACCGCAACAGCCCCACAGCCCAGACCCCCCAACCCCCCGACCGCAGCACACCCCCTGGCCCCCCGGAGACCCCCCCGATAGATAGATAGATATCGTTAGGATGCGGGTATTACAAGAGGCCCGACCCCCCTGCGAGGCCCGACTTGGGTGGGGCTACAGCCCTCGAACCCCTTGTCCCCCGGCCCGAAGGCCAGGAGAAGAGTCTGCACGGTCAAACACCGCCAAGGTCTTGCGCCGCCACCAACTCCAAACACACGCGCGGGTCCAAAGAGCCAGCCAGGGCAAGCCCCAGCAGCCCGCCCAGCCAGTGACGTGGCCGGGCAAACACGCAGCACAAACCCCAAACGCCCCCACGCAGCACTGGCCCACGACCCTACGCAGGGCCCTTCCCTAGCTACACCAGCGCCCGCCCACCCAAACCCGCCCAACCCGCCCCGACCTCACAAACGCCCAACCCCCCGCGCCCCGCCCGCCCTGCCCAAACCCGCCCAAAACCCCGCCGCCTAAAGCACCCGACCACACAGCCGCAGGCCAGCAGAAACCCCAGCCGACACCGCGGGGACCACACCCGCCAGGCGCCCCCCAGCAAGTCCCGAGCCGGCTGCCACACGAGCACAACGAAGCCAGGGCGCTCTCGACGACGCCCAGAGACGCCCCGGCTCAAGCCCACCGGCGACAGCGCACCACCCGCGCCCCCACGCCCCAAACCTTGGACCCAGGACCGGGAGCGCACACGCACCCGGCCCGACCTAGCGCCGCCTCCCGTAACAGCCTCTCTAGGCTATAGCCACTTAGGCCGCTCCAAGCCAGCCAGAAGTCCGGGAGGTTGGGACCTCGACGCCAAGCGCGCAACTCACAGCGCATCACACCGCGGATGCCGACTGGAAGACAGGCCCAGGCCCAGCGACCTGGCGCTCCACAGTAGCCGTAGCAAGACGACGCCACGAGGAACTTGAGGCTCCAGCGATGGAGGAACGAGGAACACTCCAGCGAGAAGGCAACGATGATGACCTCGCGAAGCTTCTGAGACCGCGACCGGCGTCCTCCGCCAGCGCGGCCCCCAGCAGAGACCGCTAGGGACCCACCATCCCACAGCTGAGCAGACAGAGCGCCCTAGGCCGCCCCCGGAAGGGACCCCTATCGGGTCGACAAATATTGGCACATCGGCGCGGCGTGAGGTGTCGCCGGCCCAAGCACGCTATGGTGCTATGGTGCTATGGTGCTATCGTTAGGATGCGGTGCGTTACAAGGGGCCCGATCCCCCTGCGAGGGCCAATTTGCATGGGCTGCAGCCCTTCAACCCCTTGCCCCCCAACCGAAGCCGGGAGCCGTCCTAAAGAGTCTTCTGGTCAGCGCACTCAACCTCTCAGCCTGTCACGTGCGCGAAGCACCTAACAAGTAAACACCAAACAGCACCACCTAGCCCAAGGGACAAGCAGCGCGGATCACACCGAAATCACACGGAATCAGAGTCAGAGTCAGAAGCCTCGAGCGACACCCGGCACACCACCCGCCCCAAGGCATCAGAGCCCAGAAAGGGATGATCTGCGGGCACAGCGCCCCAGCCCCGCGGGCGAACACCCAGCAAGGCAAAGGACCAGAGGCGCGAAACAAAATCAGCTACAACCCGAGCACCAATGCGCCGCACAGTTCGGGCCCGCACCCGCCTGCCAGGCCCAGACCGCACCCCATACAACCATTGGCGCCCTCTCTCCATAGCCGCAACCGCGGCCAAACAAACAACATCCCACACAGGCTGTTGAATCTCATTCGTAGGGGGTTGAACCAACCACAAATTCGCAACCGACAACTCGACACCCCCCATTTCGGTCATGTAGTCACGAAGCGTCTGGGCGACCGGGCAAGACCAAAAGTGATGCATCCGGGGGCCCTGATCCATAGCATGTCCACAAGGGCAACGCGGCATGCCTCCACAACCACCACCCGACCCAGCAGGCGCAGCGCCGCCCTCTTGCACAGAACCCAAGGCCCCCGACCCTCCCGAGCCCGCCCTGCCCGCCGCAGCCCGCCGCCGCCG
Organism: Edaphochlamys debaryana; assembly: GCA_016858145.1. Classification (NCBI taxonomy): domain Eukaryota; kingdom Viridiplantae; phylum Chlorophyta; class Chlorophyceae; order Chlamydomonadales; genus Edaphochlamys; species Edaphochlamys debaryana. The sequence continues at coordinate 36,008 of JAEHOE010000204.1, read as the reverse complement.
CTCGTGCATAGCAAAGTACGAGAACCCGTTGAGGGCCAGCCGCCAAAACGGCTCTTTGTTCTCGTTCTCCCACCGCAGCCGCCAGAGCCGGGTGAACGTGCTCCGCAGCGTGGCCAGGGCAGCAGCAGGGGCTGGGGCACCGCCGAGGCCCAGCGCCTGAGCCACAAAGGCGCCGTGCTTGGCGGCCAGAACGTCAAGGGCGGGCCCGAGTTGCAGTTGCGTGGCTGCCCGCACGGTCAGAGAGGCCGCGGGGACGACGGCAGCACCACAGCGCCACCCCACAGCGCCCAGCACCTCCCGCCAGGCCGCCACGGCGGAGGGTGCTGCGGCAGGTCCGCCAGCCGCCGCAGCGCGCGCCGCCTCGACCCAGCCCGCAGGGAGGCGCGCCAGGAGCGCCGCAAAGCGCTCCAGGGCCGTCACGCCGTCCTGCAACGCCGCCGCCAGGGTCGAGCGGTCAAAGCTGCCATCATTGGCCGAGCCGAGGCGCAGCACACCCCGCAAGACTCGCCGCTTGTACAGAAGCGTCCAGCGCCGCCGGAGGCGGGGCGGGGGCTCTAGCCCCGGTGGCAGCGCAGCCCGCTGGGTGCGGATGACGCCAAGGGCCTCCCAGCATCTGACGGCAACCCCCACAGTCACCAGGCCGGGGATGGCAGAGAGATCGGGGAAGTCGGCCTCAAGGCCCGCGCCGCCGCCGGCTAGGGCCGGCAGAACGGGGTTCCACCACAGGGGCGCCGCCACGCACCAGGGGCCGGGGGCCAGAGCCTCAGGGCGCACAACCTCCACGGGCGGCAGGCAGGTGAAGGCCAGCACGAGCCGGGAGAGCGCAGGGCAGTCCGCGGGAAGAGCCAAGCTGTAGGCCTCGGCGCCGGAGCGGGTGAGGAGGCCCAAGGGGTGGGCGCTGGGGCAGGCCCGCCGCAGCAGCGCGAGCGCCACCGTAGTCCAGGGCGGTGCGAACGGCAGGAGCCCACAAGCGCCCAGCAGCAGCCAAGCGGCCAGCACCGCATGCCGCCCACGCACGTGCTCCACCAATGGCAGGAGCCCGAAGCCGCCCAAGCTCGGGTGGAGGGCGAGGCACGTACCGCTGACCCCAGCCCCACGGCGCGGGGCCTCGGCAGGGGCACCAGGCGGAACGGCCCGGTCGACAACGGCCGAGACTGCTTTGAGGAAGGCCTCTAGCTCGTCTGCAGGCGGCAAGCCAGAGAACTCAAGGTGGTAGAGGACTCGGCTCACCGCATAGCCACTGGCAGCCGCCGCTCGGCCAAAAGCGGAGAGAGGCAGGGACGCGATCCGGGGCAGCACCTCAAGGGCGGCCGCCAGGGAGGCAGGAGGCAGATCGTTGGTGTTCGAGAAGCGGACGCCCAGGGTCTTGGGGTGGCGTACGACACGCACGTCGAGGATCCGGACGGGCCCCGGCTGTGGTGGTACCGAGGCCGAAGGCCCAGCCCGCAGCGCCGCCACATACGCCATAGCAGCCCACGCCGTTTCCGCCCAGTCAACACACGTGCCAGGCGTCTGCGGCCCCATTGCCAACATTTCGCATTTCTGGACGTTGAGACGCTGCCCCGAAGCCTCGTAGAACCGTTCCATGGCTGACCGGAAGGAGGTCAGGGAGGTGGTGGCAACGAAGGCGGTGCAGTCGTCAGCGTACTGAGAGGCGGTCTGGCGGAGCGCCGGGGGCCCCAGGCCGAACCCTTGGCTCCGCAGCCACGAAAGCAGCGCCTGCGCCACCGCCAGGTAGAGCAGCGGCGCCAGCGGGCAGCCCTGACGCACCCCGGCGGTGAGGGGCACCCAGGAGGAGAGATGGCCGTTGACGATGGCGGCCGCTCGCGTGCCTGTGTGCAGCCGCCATACCCACGCCAGAAAGCCCGCGCCCACCCCAAGCTCCTCGAGACAGGCGAACAGGAAGTCGCGGTCCACGGTGTCGTACGCCTTGTAGAAGTCCAGGAACAACGCCCAACCGTCAGCCCCAAAGGCCCGGAGCAGGGCAGGCAGCAGCTGGAGGAGGAGGACGTTGTCGGCGATGCGGCGGAGGCGGAGGAAGGCGGTCTGCTCGGGGGCGATGACGTCACCAAACACAGGGAGGAGCCGCTGCACCAGGACGCGGGCAAGGGTGCGGTAATCCGTGTCAAGCAGCGTGATGGGCCGGTAGTTGGAGGGCTCGGTGGGGTCGCCGGCCTTGAAGAAGGAGGAGATGACGCCGTCGAGGAAGCCGGCAGGGACGGAGCCAGAGTGAAGGATGGCGGAGAACACGCTGGCAAGCAGGGGTGCAAAAAAGGCGGGAAACTCTTGGTACAGCTCAACCGGCAGGCCGTCAGGGCCGGGAGCGCGGCCAGCAGGCGAGGCGGCCAGCGCAGCCGCCACCTCAGAAACCGTGACCACGCTGCTGCCCAGGGCGGCGAGGCCAGCGGGCGCACAGCGGCGGCCTGCAGCGCGCAGCGCTGCAAGGACGGCCGCCCGGGGCCCAGCAGCAGCAGGCCGCGGAGAGCAGACGCCGCTCCAGTAGTCAGCGACCACCTGGGCCATGCGGCGGGGGTCGCTGGTGATGCCACCACCCGGGCAGCGGAGCGCTGCAATACGGCGGCAAGTGCCACGCGGCCGCACAAGCCGAGTGAGGGCAGGTGAGGGCCGCTCACCGGATTGGAGCCACGCCAGGCGCGTCCGCCGGGCCAGGCCCTGCGACGCATGCCTAGCGGCGGCAGCGGCCTGGGAGCGCGCCGCCACTGCTTGGGATGCTGCGGCCGCGGCGGCGGCGGGCGTCGCTGCCTGCTCCACAGCTGCGAATGCCGCTTCCGCAGCGTCTGCAGCAGCAGCCTCGACCGCGGCGGAGAAGACATGCCGCCGCCGCGCAGCAGCACTGAGCCGAGAGCACAGGCGGGACAGGTCGGCTTTGAAGCGGGGCCACCACCGCAGCAGCTGGACGGGATCTGCCGGGGCGGTGGGCGTACGGAGGGCGAGCCAGTCGTGCAGCTCGGTGGGCGGCTGCTCCGCCTGCCTGTTTGTTGGGGTGGCCACAGCTTAACGCTCATGTGCGCCTACCTGCCGTCCTCCAATCCACCGGCCCAGCAGCGGTTCGTCCGGGACCGCCTCGGGCCCGCGGCCTCCTGCTCTGGCTCGCAGGTTTGGGCCCCGACCCGTAATGCCGCTGCCGGGACATCCGCGGACTGGGGGTGGGCACGGACGCGACCAAGCTGCCGGCCCTGCTCCGCCTTTGGGCCCGTGAGGGCCTGGGGGTGGTCTGCGTGCAGGAGACGCGTGTGCCGGCGAGCGGTGTTGCTGCTGCACGCCTGGCGCTGCATAACCTGTCGTGCTCGGCCCGCCTCAGCGGGTGGGAGTCCTACTGGGCTCCGGCCGCCGTCTCCCCCACCTCTGGGCGCGCCTGCGGGGGCGTTGCCATTTTGGTGCGGTCCGACCTGATCAGCAGCGGGCAGCTGGCCTTCCCGGGGGGGAAGCCTGCTCCGGAAGCGGCAGCCGACGGGCTGCCGACTTCAACTTTGTCATGGATCCCGCCCTGGATGCCACCAGCGCTCGGGTTGCTGACCGGCCTGTCGCTGCTGCCTTCAGGGCCTCGTGCCCAGGGTTGCATGACACCTTCCGCCGCCTCCACCCCGGCCGCCGCTCGTACACGTACGTCAGTGGCTCTGGCTCCTCGCGCATTGACCGTGTCCTGGTGACTGAGGACCTGGCGCCCCTGGTCACCTCCTGTTCGGTGCGGCCCGGCGGCCCTGCGGACCACCGCATGGTGGTGGCGGCCCTCGCTCCCTCCCCCGCTGCCTCACCGCTTGGGCCTGGTCTCCCCCGCGCCCGCCTCCACTTCCTGGACTTTCCGAGGCGGGTCACCGCCGGCGGGGCGGCCACCCACGTGCGGAAGGGGCCGCCCTCGGGGCCCCACCCGCAGCCAACCGCCGCCCTCGTCCTCAGCGCCGGCGCCGTCGACGGCCATGCCGTCGGGAGGCGAATCACCGTTGGAGCCGTCGGGAAAGCGGCTGCACACCCGCTTCGGCGGAGCCTCCTCGTCCAGGGTCTCGGGCAGGCGCAGGCGGCGGTCAGGCGTGGGGCTGACCGGCCGCGCGGCCTCCGGGCTGGCACCGGCGGTAGCCCCGGACGGGGCGGCGACGGGAGCAGGGGGCGGCGGCGGCATGCGCCGCGGGGGCCTCCACCGCGGGAGCGGCGGCGGCGGGCGCCGCGGGGGCCACAGCCGCGGGGGCTGGGGCGGCAGGCGCCGTGGGGGTCTCCGCCGTGGGGGTGGCGGGAGCAGGCTCGGCAGGGGCAGCCTCCGCTGGGGCTGCGGCGACCGCGGCGGCAGGCGGCACCGCCGCAGCGCCCTCCGCGCAGGGCACCGCTGCGGCGGGGGCCACGGGGGCCGCGGGCGGGTGAGGAGCCGGGGGCTCAGCGGTGGCGGTGTCGCCGGCCGCGGCGGGGCCGCCAGCCGCGTTGGCGCCGTTCGCCACAGAGCCGCCCTGACCGCCGCCAGCGGCGGTGGTGGCGGCAGCGGCGGAGGCGGCGGCTGCGGAGGCCCCGCCCGCTGCAGCGGCACGGGGAGCAGTGCGGGCGGGGCGGGTGCCGCGTCCCGCCGGAGGGCGGTTGCCACCAGAGCCGGTCGCCCCGCCACCGCACGAGGCGGCAGCGGCAGCGGGCTGAGCCTGCAGGGACCGCTTGCTCCTATCGTGGCTTGACTTATCGAAGGGCTGGACCGTGAGCGTCAGCGGCATGGAGCCGCCCCTGATCCGCTTGGACCAGGCCTCGGCCGGCAGCGGGGCCGGGAGGGAGGCCGTGGCGGGCACTGCCACCAGCCAGCGGTCCGTGTGGCGTACGCCCTCCGCCGTGGTCGCCCAGCTGTACGAGGTGTAAGCCTCCACAGTCAGCACCTCCACTCCGGGCAGCGACAGGCTGAGCTGCTGCTTCACGCCCTCCGACGAGAAGAAGGCCGCGCCGGGGATGGAGACGAGGAGCCATTGGCGGGAGCGGTCCGCAGCCGAGTCAGCGAGGGCCCACGCAATCGTGCCCGCATCGCCGAAGGGAGACGGGCAGGACAGCGAGCGCGCCGTGCCGCCAAAGAGTGCATCCAGCCGAGTCTGGAGGCGCGCTGGGAACGCGATATCAAACCGCACCAGCGTGCCTGAGCCATCAGGCGCGGCATCCCTGCGGATGCCATGCGTGAAGCCCGGGAGGCGGCCCAGCTGCTGGGCCAGGGCCGCGCTGGTCAGCGGAACGAGAACGTGGTCCTGAGCGCTAGCGATGAGCGAGCGCAGGTCCGGCCCCGAGAGGTCTTCGGGCTTGCGACCCGCGATGAAGACTTCAAGGCCAGCAGCGCTCCACGTCGGGTCCGCCAGGTGCTGCCGGAGCAGCGGCGCTATCTCATCTGCTGATTCAGAAGCGCCAGGGCGCGGCCGTTGCCGCGGGCGCTTCTGCTTTTTGCCACCGGGCATCAGTCTGGAACCATCGATGCTCAAGAGGGGTCAGGTGGAACGCTCTATGGCTCTATTGGCTCTATGGCTCTATTGGCTCTATTAGTAGCTCTATGGCTCTATTGGCTCTATGGCTCTATTGGCTCTATCGTTAGGAAGCCGTTTGTTACATAGGGTGCCTCCCCGAGCCAATGCGGCGAGCGCAAAGGTAGGGAGGACTTTGACGGAGCAGCAGCCCTCGGAACCCCATGCCCCCCAGCCGAAGCCGGAAGCGTCCTGAACAACCGCAGAACAGCGCACCCACTAACTCAACACGGGCCGTGCGCAATACTCAAGCGCACAAGGGCGCAGTACGTCCGCAAACAAAGCGCAACCACCCTCACGCCACACGCACCCCAGGGCCCCCGGCCGCGAGACCGGAAGGTCCCTAGCCACCGCACATCAGCGCCGCCACCTAGCCCGAACAGCACATGCGCAGGTCAACAGCCAAGCAGCCGCAGCCACCAAGTTCAGGTCAGAACCGTAGAGGACAACTGCCAACCGTACAGCAGCCACAGGGCCGCAACAATCACCCGTCCGAAGCGGATGACGAATCATCTCTATCGTTAGGAATGACGCATTACAGGGTTGCGGCCAGCGGGCAGCAAGCTGCCGGCCCCGCACAAGGGGGAGAGAGTCAACGTCCCCCGACCCCAGGCGTACCCTAAGGGAATGTCTAACACCGAGGCAGCCCAGTTAGGAAACGCACCTATCTGTGGTTTGTTCGCAACAGGAAGAGGATGTAAAATAAATCATGAATGGCGGTGTGTTCGCATGAGCCCCTCTGTAACACGCATAGGGGCGGCACGTGCCCCTCAAGGGGGCAGACGTGCGTAACAGCTCACGCAGTTGGCTTAGCAGGCGGGGACAGGGCGGCAGTGCGCTCACGCCGGTGGGCAGGGCCAGACACAGGCAGGCAGGCAGCGGCGGGCGGGGGCAAACACAGGCACACACAGAAGCCAAAGCAAGGTGCAATCCAAAGGCGCACATACACGGCCCTACACGGCTGGAAAGCGCCGTGGCCACCCAACAGTCCCCCAACGGCAACCGCAAACAGTAAACGGCTTTCACAATTGTAGACAAGAAAGGTAGTCAATTGCTTACGCAATAGCAGCAACTACAATGAGAAACACGCGTGAGCGGGGGCTCCGACGGGTCTCGCGGGGTTGGGGCCGGTGATCCGGTCCGGGGCGTGCGGAAGCGTCTCTCGCACGCGGGGAACCATAATATGGTCCCAAACGTGCGAAAGCCGCTTAACCCGCAAGACAGCCCGCTAAGCACCCAACAAGCCATCATGAATGCTCCCAGGTCGATACGGGGCTGCAATCAAACGCAGCGGCGGTCGGCTGGTGTGCGCACTGCGCTGGGATGCGGTTTGACTTCTGCGGGCCTGCCGGGGCGCGAGCCCCTAGCCGACGACGCTGCTATGCACACACGAGGGCGAAGGATAGTGCGGCTACAAGGGCGTCTGCACCCCCGCGAGCAAGAATCATCGTGCTGCAGCGGTGCTCGACTCCTGGCAGTGCGCAAGGTGCAGCAAGCGCTGGCACCAGCAGCATGTAGAGTGCTAGCCTGGCAGCGACTCTAACGCGACAGCGTCGCTGCTATTGCGGTCAAACTGTCGTCTGGAGGACGCATCCCCCCGGACTTGGACAGCTTGCGCCCAGAACGGAGCAAGAGTGCATTGCCTATATGTGCTCAACACGCCAAACGTTTCTTGCACCAGTCGGCCAGCCCTTCGGTTGAGGCACAGACCCGCCCATGCCCATGCACTCGAGTGTACCCGAACGCCGCTGCGTACCCACAGGTCCCACACCACATGCCCCCTGACAACTCAAGGCATATTACCGTAGGCTATACTGCATCTCCCAGCTAGCCCGGCCAAACACACTCTGGCGTAACTGGCGATGGCACGGCCCAAGAGGCCCTGACTACAATGTCAGCTTCGGGCGATGATTCGAGCTATGAAGCTGAAAGTTGCTCCAGGAGTCGAGCACCGCTGCAGCACGATGATTCTTGCTCGCGGGGGTGCAGACGCCCTTGTAGCCGCACTATCCTTCGCCCTCGTGTGCACATAGCAGCGTCGTCGGCTAGGGGCTCGCGCCCCGGCAGGCCCGCAGAAGTCAAACCGCATCCCAGCGCAGTGCGCACACCAGCCGACCGCCGCTGCGCTTGATTGCAGCCCCGTATCGACCTGGGAGCATTCATGATGGCTTGTTGGGTGCTTAGCGGGCTGTCTTGCGGGTTAAGCGGCTTTCGCACGTTTGGGACCATATTATGGTTCCCGGCGTGCGAGAGACGCTTCCGCACGCCCCGGATCGGATCACCGGCCCCAACCCCGCGGGACCCGTCGGAGCCCCCGCTCACGCGTGTTTCTCATTGTAGTTGCTGCTATTGCGTAAGCAATTGACTACCTTTCTTGTCTACAATTGTGAAAGCCGTTTACTGTTTGCGGTTGCTGTTGGGGACTGTTGGGTGGCCACGGCGCTTTCCCCGCTTTCCAGCCGTGTAGGGCCGTGTATGTGCGCCTTTGGATTGCACCTTGCTTTGGCTTCTGTGTGTGCCTGTGTTTGCCCCCGCCCGCCGCTGCCTGCCTGCCTGTGTCTGGCCCTGCCCACACGGCGTGCGCGCACTGCCGCCCTGTCCCCGCCTGCTAAGCCAACTGCGTGAGCTGTTACGCACGTCTGCCCCCCTGAGGAGCACGTGCCGCCCCTGTGCGTGTTGCAAAGGGGCTCATGCGAAGACACCGCCATTCATGATATATTTTACATCCTCTTCCTGTTGCGAACAAACCACGCTACGGTCCAATTTATACCTCAGGCAGCCACCTACTCCAACCCATACAGCGACAGTCTCAGCCCGAGAAGGCTAGCCACATGAGATCATCATAAGCACCACAACCACGCCGAGTCAGGGGGAAGGCGGCTCGACATCCGCAGGGGGGTTGAACCGCGGCTTCCCGGCGACGCCGCCCAGGAAAGGGTGCTCGGGCGGAACGTCTCTCCACTTCTGACTGAAACCTTGACCACAGTCTTCCGCAAAGGAGCGAACACGAGCCCAAAATTCCGCAACCACTTGCAAACCAAGTCGAGAAAGGGTGGCGCGCCCAAGCGGGGCACCTGTCTCCGGGCGGGCGGCATAGAGCCACTGACGTCCCCGCTCCAGAGCAGCCACCGCAGCTAGGCAGACCACATCCCAAGTCACACCAGACACGCCCACAGGCGGAGTCACGAGCCACAAATGCTGCTTGCCGAGGGCATAGCTAGGAGTCCATCTGTACAGTTCTTCTTCAAGGGCCTCACGAAGAGCACCAGCGACACAGCAAGACCAGAAGTGGTGCGTCCGATCCCCTTCATCCATCCACACACCACATGGGCACATCGCAGGGCCTACTCCCCGAGCAATATCAGCTGCATGCATCCCAAATCCCGCAAACCCATTAAGAGCCAGACGCCAGAGCGGTTCTTTGTGTTCCGGCTCCCACCGCACCGCCCAAAGCCGCCGCAGAGCTGCGGCGAACGCAGACAGTGATTCAGGCGGCGCAGCGGGAAGGGACAGGGCCTCCGCAACGAAGGCCCGATGGCGCCGCGCCAGCGATTCCACCGACGCGGAGAGTTGGAGCTGAGTAGCGGCCCGAACCGTGAGCTGGATCACGCGGCAGGGAGCACCCGGCGGCAGCGTCCAGCCCACGGCAGGGGCGATGATGCGACAGGCAGCCAGCAGCGGCGGGGCCGCGGCCGGCCCACCAGGCGCCAGCCGTGCAGCACGTGCAGCCTCCACCCAAGCTGGGGGGATACGCTGCAGCAGTGCTGCAAAGAGGCCAGCGGCCCGAACTCCGCAGTGGAGCTCGGACGGTAGTGTGAACCATTCCGAGACGCCGAGCACACCAAGAACGACGTCAGAGCGGTACAGGGGCAGGCAACGGCGAGCCCAGCGCGGCGACGGGCGCCCGCCAGGCCGCCGCTCCCATTGACGGTTGAAGCGACGGAAGGCATCCACCACCGCAACCGCCATGCCCACGCAACGAAGCGAAGGCACGTCGAAGAGGTCGGGGAAAGCCACATGTAGAGGCTCGCCGCCAGCATCAAGCGCGGGATTGCCCCACAGCGGAGCGTGGTAGCACCATGGCCCCGCTGCTAGCAAGTCCCACGCAAGCACAGCCGGCGGCGGAAGAGTAGTGAAGGCAGAGACAAGACGTTTGAGGGCGGGGCAGTCGCTGGGGATGGGGCATCCGAAGAGGCGCCCGCCAGCGGCTGCAGTGAGGAGGGCGAGGGGGTGGGCGGCCGGATGGAGACGACGAAGTTGCGCCATCGCCACCGCCACCCAGGTGGGCACACTAGGCAAGAAGCCCAGCGCGCCGTGGATAAAGCGTGAGGCCAGGCAAGCATGCCGGGCCTGAACGTGCTCACGCAGCGGTAGGAGGCCGAAGCCGCCAACCACAGGCGGGAGCACGAGGCAGTCCGACGGCAAGCCAGGCAGGCGCGTGCGTCGCGTGTCGGCGTCAGCGTCCGGAGCCAGGCCCCGATCAACCAGCGCCGCCACACGACTGCCGAGGGTCGACAGCGCTGAGGCTGACGGCAGGCGGGAAAACTCAAGATGGTACAGAACTTTACTTAGCGCATACGACGAGGCCGCAAAAGCGCGGCCGAAGGCAGAAAGCGGCAGGTGCGCCACTCGCTGCAGGACGGCGTAGACAGGAGCGAAGTCGACGACAGGTAACGTTGAGGGCGGGGCGCCCCAAAACAGGACGCCCAGCGTGCGGGCTGAGGACACGGTGCGGAGGGCAGGAGCCGGCGCCGCCGCCGCTGCGACCACAAGGGTCACCGCGGCAGCAGCGCCAGCGTGCGGGGTATCTGCGGCCGTGGCGGGAGCGGGACGCACCCGCCAGGGCCACAGAGGAGGCCGCCGCCCCGAGGGGCGGCGGAGAGGTGGTGGGCGCCGCCGAGACCGGCGGCGCCGGGGCAGGAGCCCCGCTGGCCGCGGTCCCGGCCTCGGAGCTGGCAACACGCTCCAGGACAGGGGCAGCAGCAGCAGGGCCGAGCGGCATAAGCTCTGTTTTGTCAACGTTTAGGCGCTGACCCGAGGCCTGCCGGAAGACCTCCATGGCTTGCAGGAATGCAGGAGCGCAGTGGGGGCCGTCCAGCAGGGGGGTGCAGTCGTCAGCGTACTGGGAGGCCAGCACCGGCACCCCAGCCGCCACCAACCCAACCCGACACCGCCGCAGCCAGCAGGACAGAGCCTGAGCCACGGCGAGGTAGAGGAGAGGGGCGAGGGGGCACCCCTGCCGAACGCCAGCCGAGATGGAGACCGGGTTGGACAGGTGGCCGTTGACAAGGGCTGAGGCGCGGGTGCCCGTGTGCAGGCAGCGGACCCAGGCTAGGAAGCCCGATCCGACGCCCAGCGCCTCCAGGCAGTCAAAGAGGAAAGAGCGATCAACAGTGTCATAGGCCTTGTAGAAATCGAGGAAGACGGCGGCCCCCGCCTGCCCTGCCGACCGCAGCAACTCCGGCAACAGCTGCAAGAGCAGCACGTTGTCGGCGATGCGGCGGCCAGCAAGGAAGGCAGTTTGCTCAGGGCCAATGACGAGGGCGAAGACGGGTCGAAGACGAAGCATGAGGACACGGGCGAGGGTGCGGTAGTCGGTGTCGAGGAGGGTGATTGGGCGGTAGTTGGAGGGAAGCGTGCGGTCGCCCGCCTTGTAGAACGAGGAGATGACGCCATCAAGAAAGCCAGCTGGCGCCGCCTGCTGAGTCCCCACCGCAGTGAAGACTCGAGCTAACAGGGGCGCAAACTGTGTGGAGAATTCCTTGTAGAGCTCGGTTGGGATGCCGTCGGCCCCCGCCGCCTTGCCAGGCGGTGAGGCCGCCAGCGCCTTGCGAACTTCCTCAGCGGTAACCGTAGGCTGGCCCAAGGCCTCGACCGCCGACGCTGGGCAGCGCGACCCCAGCTCCCGTAGCGCCGTCAGCACCGCATGGCGGGCCGACGGCGCTGCAGGGCCAGGCGTGCACACGCTAGCCCAGAAGTCGGCGGCCACCTGCGGAACCGCCGTGGGCGAGGTGACCAACGTGCCGTTAGGTCGCCGCAGCGCCAGGATCGGGCACCGCGGCGTGGGAGGCCGAACGAGGGAGGTGACAGCGGGGCACGGCCGTTCGCCTGAGCGTAGCCATGCCCGCCGCGCAGCGCCAGCAGGGCGCGCCGCCGCCCGGAGCGCTGCCGCAGCGCTCGCAGAGCGGGCAACCACGGCATCTCGGGCGGCGGTTTGGTCGCCCGCCGCTGCCGCTGCCAGCGCCGAGTCAAAGGCGGCTTGCGCCGCCTCCTCGTCGGCGCCGGCTGCGACGCGGCGGACATAGGCCTCACGATTCAGCCGCCCCGCATGGGCGGCTAGCCTGCGCTTGAAGCCCGGCCACCACTCAAGGAGCTCGCGGTCACCCGCGGGCGCCTCAGCGATAGCAGCCTCAAGCCAGGCAGACCAGGAGTCGCGCAAGTCAGCAAAGTCGTAGAACGAAACACGCACACGACGGAGGCCCGGCCCCAGGCGCGAGTCCGCAACTGGGGCAAGGCCTGCTAGGACAAGACGATGATCGGAGACTGCGGCCTCCCGAATGGCTGCCTCACGCAGGGCCGGTGCCAGGCCCGGCGAGAGGAGGACCCGGTCAACACGGGACCCACCATTGGGCGCCACATAGCTGAAGCTGCGTAGCTGCGGATGAAGGTGACGGAAGGAGTCAACCAGGCCCGGGCACGCAGCTGCGAACTGCCGGGCAGTTGGGGGGTCGCTAGAGCGACCTGCCCCAGCGACGGAGTCGAGCTGCACGTCCGGAACCCAGTTGAAGTCGGCGGCGAGCACCAGCGGCGGGCGGCCGGCGGCGCAAAGAGGGGCCAGGCGTGACGCCGCAAACTCCCGCTGGCCCGCAGGGTCGCAGGCCGGAAGGTATGCAGACGCCACCACAAAGGAGTGGCCACCCCAGCAGAGGGGCAGTGTAAGGAGGCGTCCGTCAGGCGAGGCGGCCGGGGCTGCCTGTCCCGACGGATAGGTGACGAGCTGCCGCTCTAGAAGCGCCGTACGCACGAGGATAGCCACCCCCCCTGACGGCCGGCCGCTATCAAGGGTGACCGCGGCGCTCCAGAACGGCGTCCAACCTCGGAGGCGCAGAGCCGCCGAGGCTGTACGCAGCTTCAGGGCAGCTGCGTTCTCCTCCCCCGCCAGGACATGGGTCTCCTGCAGGCAGACCACGTCCAAGCGGTTGCGCTCCCAGCACTTGAGCAGCGCTGGCACACGTGCATCAGCCCCATGACCCGAGCGAGTCACAAGGCCGCGCACGTTGTGGGAGCCAACCCGCAGCAGAGCTGACTCCGAGCGCCGTGCCCCACGGCCGGCTATGAGGTGACCATAGCGGCGCCGTCGGGCGCCATCGTGGAGCCGCCCTCACCGCCGGCCATGTCCACGTCAAGCGTCTGCGGGAGCTGCAGCGTCTCGCGCCCCGCCGGGGGAGCGCACTGGCGCTTGGGGTCGCGCCCGGCAGGAGGGGATTTGCTGCGCGCCGCCGAGGGCCGGTCGAGGCCCGGCGCCAGAGGCTGGCCCGCCGCCTGGCGAGCCGCCACCTTGTCCATGGTGGCCTGCACCCGGGGCGGAAGCGCCGTGCTGCTCCTGCCCCGGGACATGCTGCGGGTGCGAACACCCCCGCCGCCCCCGGCCGCATCATCGCCGCCACGCCGCTGCTGTGCCGCTCCGTTGCCGCCGCCGCTGCCGCCGCCGCCGTTGCCACCGCCGCCGCTGTTGCCACCGCCGCCGCCGCCGCCCTTGCCGCCGCCGCCGCCCCCGCCCTTGCTGCCGCCGCCGCCCCCACCCTGGCTGCCGCCGCCGCCCCCGCCCGTGCTGCCGCCGCCGTTCCCCCCGCTGCCGCCGCCGCCTCCGCCGCCCCCGCCCCCGCTGCCACGGCCGCCGCTGCTGCCTCCCCCGGAGGGGCCGGCAGCGGCCTGCGCGCGGTACCGGTCGATGTCGAAGAGTTCGAAGACGACGTCGCCGTGGCCCTTCATGACCACCGTGAACGAGGGCTCCTCGGACGGTAGCTGAGCCCCCTCTGGCACCGGCACGATCAGCCGGTCGGTAAACGGCATGGGTGCACTGCCGCCGTGCAGGCACCACACCTCGAGCGCGCCCAGCTCCACCCCCCCCAGGCAGGCCCCCAGGAGGTCCCGGGCCACGTCCAGCTCGAGGCCCAGGCCCGGCGGGAGGCTGGTAGCCAGGAAGTGGCGCGGGCGAGCCCGGACGTAGGACCCCTCGTTGGAGTCCCAGCGGCCGACCCAGCGAAGCTTCGCGACTCCACCGGGCAGGGCCGCGGACTCCAGGCCGCTCCGGTCGTCCAGCTGGTCAGCCAACCAGCCAAACAAGTTACTGGGGACCGTAATGTCCACCTGAGCAGTGGCGCCCCCTGGCACAGAGCGCAGGAGGCATCCCTTCGCGAAGCCGATGCGAAGCGAGGGGTTCGCCGAGTCCGCGCCGCCCGCCGCGGGCAGCGCGGACTTCAGCTGCTGGAAAAAAGACTCCTGAATCGCGCGGCGAGAGCGCGAGAGCGTGGCCGGCGATCGGCGAGGGAAATGCGCTGTGAACGTCGCCGTCCGCACGCGCTGGCCATCCAGGAACGACTTAACTGATGCTGGCATATCAACCGTAAGCCCTGAGCGCGCCGGAGCGGCGCGCGCAGCGGTCGCGTAATACGCCATGCCTAGAGCATCAGTCGGCAGCGCATAGCTATGGTGCTATGGTGCTATGGTGCTATTAGGAATGACGCATTACAGGGTGGCGGCCAGCGGGCAGCAAGCTGCCGGCCCCGCACAAGGGGGAGAGAGTCAACTTCCCCCGACCCCAGGCGTACCCTAAGGGAATGTCCAACACCGAGGCAGCCACCTACTCCAACCCATACAGTGACAGTCCCAGCCCGAGAGGGCTAGCTACATGAGATCATCACAAGCACCACAACCATGCCGAGTCAGGGGGAAGGCGGCTCGACATCCGCAGGGGGGTTGAACCGCGGCTTCCCGGCGACGCCGCCCAGGAAAGGGTGCTCGGGCGGAACGTCTCTCCACTTCTTACTGAAACCTTGACCACAGTCTTCCGCAAAGGAGCGAACACGAGCCCAAAATTCCGCAACCACTTGCAAACCAAGTCGAGAAAGGGTGGCGCGCCCAAGCGGGGCACCTGTCTCCGGGCGGGCGGCATAGAGCCACTGACGTCCCCGCTCCAGAGCAGCCACCGCAGCTAGGCAGACCACATCCCAAGTCACACCAGACACGCCCGCAGGCGGAGTCACGAGCCACAAATGCTGCTTGCCGAGGGCATAGCTAGGAGTCCATCTGTACAGTTCTTCTTCAAGGGCCTCACGAAGAGCACCAGCGACACAGCAAGACCAGAAGTGGTGCGCCCGATCCCCTTCAGCCATCCACACACCACATGGGCACATCGCAGGGCCTACTCCCCGAGCAATATCAGCTGCATGCATCCCAAATCCCGCAAACCCATTAAGAGCCAGACGCCAGAGCGGTTCTTGTGTTCCGGCTCCCACCGCACCGCCCAAAGCCGCCGCAGAGCTGCGGCGAACGCAGACAGTGATTCAGGCGGCGCAGCGGGAAGGGACAGGGCCTCCGCAACGAAGGCCCGATGGCGCCGCGCCAGCGAGTCCACCGACGCGGAGAGTTGGAGCTGAGTAGCGGCCCGAACCGTGAGCTGGATCACGCGGCAGGGAGCACCCGGCGGCAGCGTCCAGCCCACGGCAGGGGCGATGATGCGACAGGCAGCCAGCAGCGGCGGGGCCGCGGCCGGCCCACCAGGCGCCAGCCGTGCAGCACGTGCAGCCTCCACCCAAGCTGGGGGGATACGCTGCAGCAGCGCTGCAAAGAGGCCAGCGGCCCGAACTCCGCAGTGGAGCTCGGACGGTAGCGTGAACCATTCCGAGACGCCGAGCACACCAAGCACGATGTCAGAGCGGTACAGGGGCAGGCAACGGCGAGCCCAGCGCGGCGACGGGCGCCCGCCAGGCCGCCGCTCCCATATCTAAGGATGCTGTGAAAAAAATGTGCTATTAGGAATGACGCATTACAGGGTTGCGGCCAGCGGGCAGCAAGCTGCCGGCCCCGCACAAGGGGGAGAGAGTCAACGTCCCCCGACCCCAGGCGTACCCTAAGGGAATGTCTAACACCGAGGCAGCCACCTACTCCAACCCATACAGCGACAGTCTCAGCCCGAGAAGGCTAGCCACATGAGATCATCATAAGCACCACAACCACGCCGAGTCAGGGGGAAGGCGGCTTGACATCCGCAGGGGGGTTGAACCGCGGCTTCCCGGCGACGCCGCCCAGGAAAGGGTGCTCGGGCGGAACGTCTCTCCACTTCTGACTGAAACCTTGACCACAGTCTTCCGCAAAGGAGCGAACACGAGCCCAAAATTCCGCAACCACTTGCAAACCAAGTCGAGAAAGGGTGGCGCGCCCAAGCGGGGCACCTGTCTCCGGGCGGGCGGCATAGAGCCACTGACGTCCCCGCTCCAGAGCAGCCACCGCAGCTAGGCAGACCACATCCCAAGTCACACCAGACACGCCCACAGGCGGAGTCACGAGCCACAAATGCTGCTTGCCGAGGGCATAGCTAGGAGTCCATCTGTACAGTTCAGTGCTATTAGGAATGACGCATTACAGGGTGGCGGCCAGCGGGCAGCAAGCTGCCGGCCCCGCACAAGGGGGAGAGAGTCAACGTCCCCCGACCCCAGGCGTACCCTAAGGGAATGTCTAACACCGAGGCAGCCACCTACTCCAACCCATACAGCGACAGTCTCAGCCCGAGAAGGCTAGCCACATGAGATCATCATAAGCACCACAACCACGCCGAGTCAGGGGGAAGGCGGCTCGACATCCGCAGGGGGGTTGAACCGCGGCTTCCCGGCGACGCCGCCCAGGAAAGGGTGCTCGGGCGGAACGTCTCTCCACTTCTGACTGAAACCTTGACCACAGTCTTCCGCAAAGGAGCGAACACGAGCCCAAAATTCCGCAACCACTTGCAAACCAAGTCGAGAAAGGGTGGCGCGCCCAAGCGGGGCACCTGTCTCCGGGCGGGCGGCATAGAGCCACTGACGTCCCCGCTCCAGAGCAGCCACCGCAGCTAGGCAGACCACATCCCAAGTCACACCAGACACGCCCACAGGCGGAGTCACGAGCCACAAATGCTGCTTGCCGAGGGCATAGCTAGGAGTCCATCTGTACAGTTCAGTGCTATTAGGAATGACGCATTACAGGGTGGCGGCCAGCGGGCAGCAAGCTGCCGGCCCCGCACAAGGGGGAGAGAGTCAACGTCCCCCGACCCCAGGCGTACCCTAAGGGAATGTCTAACACCGAGGCAGCCACCTACTCCAACCCATACAGCGACAGTCTCAGCCCGAGAAGGCTAGCCACATGAGATCATCATAAGCACCACAACCACGCCGAGTCAGGGGGAAGGCGGCTCGACATCCGCAGGGGGGTTGAACCGCGGCTTCCCGGCGACGCCGCCCAGGAAAGGGTGCTCGGGCGGAACGTCTCTCCACTTCTGACTGAAACCTTGACCACAGTCTTCCGCAAAGGAGCGAACACGAGCCCAAAATTCCGCAACCACTTGCAAACCAAGTCGAGAAAGGGTGGCGCGCCCAAGCGGGGCACCTGTCTCCGGGCGGGCGGCATAGAGCCACTGACGTCCCCGCTCCAGAGCAGCCACCGCAGCTAGGCAGACCACATCCCAAGTCACACCAGACACGCCCACAGGCGGAGTCACGAGCCACAAATGCTGCTTGCCGAGGGCATAGCTAGGAGTCCATCTGTACAGTTCAGTGCTATTAGGAATGACGCATTACAGGGTGGCGGCCAGCGGGCAGCAAGCTGCCGGCCCCGCACAAGGGGGAGAGAGTCAACGTCCCCCGACCCCAGGCGTACCCTAAGGGAATGTCTAACACCGAGGCAGCCACCTACTCCAACCCATACAGCGACAGTCTCAGCCCGAGAAGGCTAGCCACATGAGATCATCATAAGCACCACAACCACGCCGAGTCAGGGGGAAGGCGGCTCGACATCCGCAGGGGGGTTGAACCGCGGCTTCCCGGCGACGCCGCCCAGGAAAGGGTGCTCGGGCGGAACGTCTCTCCACTTCTGACTGAAACCTTGACCACAGTCTTCCGCAAAGGAGCGAACACGAGCCCAAAATTCCGCAACCACTTGCAAACCAAGTCGAGAAAGGGTGGCGCGCCCAAGCGGGGCACCTGTCTCCGGGCGGGCGGCATAGAGCCACTGACGTCCCCGCTCCAGAGCAGCCACCGCAGCTAGGCAGACCACATCCCAAGTCACACCAGACACGCCCACAGGCGGAGTCACGAGCCACAAATGCTGCTTGCCGAGGGCATAGCTAGGAGTCCATCTGTACAGTTCTTCTTCAAGGGCCTCACGAAGAGCACCAGCGACACAGCAAGACCAGAAGTGGTGCGTCCGATCCCCTTCATCCATCCACACACCACATGGGCATCCATCCACACACCACATGGGCACATGGGCTATTAGGAATGACGCGTTACAGGGTTGCGGCCAGCGGGCAGACGAGCTGCCGGCCCCGCATAAGGGGGAGAGATTTTATATATATTTTTATATATTATATAATATATATTTTACTATATATTTTATATATATTTTTTTTCTATTAGCCCCATATCTAAGGATGCTGTGAAAAAAATGTACTCGCAGAAAATTCGGGGGTTTGCGGCCCTCTCGCGCCCTGCCAATGAGTGCGCGCGGTAGCTGAATATGCCCTGTATAGCTGATCTCATTTTCTCGGGCGGAGTCGCGCTCTGGAAGAAGCGCGCCTTGTCGCCCTCTCGACCGCTCTCCGCCGTGCGGACCTCTCGCAGTCTGCCACCAACTTCAAACATTACATGGATGGCTGATCTACATCTTCCAGCAATTGCGGGGTCGCGCGAACACCGCACGAGCGAGAGCGACTGATGTTCGGCCTCGGTTTAGGAACGCCAGTCCTCACGACTAGTGGCTCTATCGCGTTACGCTGTTTCATGTGGGCTTCGCGGTTACGCGTGCGGCCTAGCTTTCAAAAGTGTGTGTTACATGGTGAGCATCTTCGCGCCCCAGCGCTTCCGGGCTGCGCCTGTGGTCGCAGCAATAACACTGCGAATAAGCGACGCGATTGCGTCAACTCGCAGTGGGTCGGCAGTAGCGTGTCAGCCCTACCAAGCACTTGTCAGCGGCACCCCCCGCGGTGCCCCCCCCCCCTGCCCCCCCCCCCTGTTTGTGGGGTGGGGGTTGCAATGGCAGCTGTGCTATCCGCAGATAGGGGGCGCAGGGGCTGAGTTTTGCAAAAGGAGGCGTGTACCGGTGTTGCGGTTCATGACAGGAAGTGGGATAGCGAGAGTGCAGAAGATAGATGTCCCTCGACGCCGCGTTTAAAGGCTGAGCCCTCCTGCCCCGCAGTAGCTCCAGTGATTGCTTGCAAATTGATGGCCCATTCATCTTCGTAGGCATGGGATCTGGCAACTTTCTCCCAAGCCTCATCTAGGCGAGGCGGTTGCGGTTGCGGCTAGCTTACATGCCCATTCAATTACGGCCTTGCGGGGCTTACCGCTTGCTGTTGTACACAAAGCGCATCCTGCGATGCTGTTGTCAGTGGCAGTCGGATGGCGGAGGGCGCCAGGGGCTGCCTTCCAGGGCGACGCCATGGACAGGTGTATGTGTGGGAGAGCCAGAAACCCTGCGAGGCAGGCCCGAAACCTTCTGGCCATGGGAGCCAGAACAACCCCCCCGGGAGGTCCAGATCCTTCTGGCTGGGTAGGGTTGGACGTGCGGGGCCGGCCCAAATGTTCTCCTCCGGGTGCAGGGCAACTTGCGGGCCAGTGGTGGCAGGGCGCTGGCCGACCGCACCCATAATGGCTGGGGAGCGGTGTGGCTGAGGTGAGATAGGCGCGGCTGCGGCCTGCTGCCCTGTGCCTGCTGCCTTGTCTGGGGCAGGGGAGGTTGGATCGGGTGCAGGGGCGCTGTTGCGCGTTGAAATGGGGGAGGTTGTCTGGCAAGGTCCGGCCCCGGGTAGCCTCGTGTGTGTGCTGGGCGGGGCGCCTCGCCGTGCAGAGGCTTGCAGTCCCCTTCTTGCCCCGTTCGTTGTCCGCGTGCGGGTGCCAGGCCCCCCGCCTTGAGCGTCGTTCTCGCGCGGGCCATGCTACGGGAGGGGATGAGCGGGGGTGCGGTGCTCGCAGGGGCCGTGCAGCGTAGTCGGATGACGACGAAAGGGGATGCAGCTGAGCACGTCGCCTGAGCGGGGGTCGAGCGGCACGAGTGCACGGCGACCATGTGGTCTGGGGCGTTCCTCCACACGACTGAGCACCGCCCTGCGATAGACCACAACCCTACGTCCTTGATCGCGTACCTTATGACGTCTCGCGACTCACCAAGATGGGCGACCTCGCCCGATCCGCCATCTCGCTTTAGGCCCGGTGCTTGCACCAACTGGCGATAAGCCTTGGTCTGTACTGATCAGGTCTAACCATGAGCGCTTGCTTGGATGGCTCGAAAAGGAAGAAGCTAGGCTTGGCGCCATCGCGACGATACACGCGCGACGCCCCGTCGGCCGCTGCGTATGATAGCCGGAACCTTGGACTTCTGAACTTATAGGTAGACAATGGCGTTCGCGCTTGCCGTGCTGCCTTGATCGACGAGAGATCTGGCGGGCGCGACCGGGGAGCAACGCGTGATGCGGCAAGCAGCAGCCTGGAGGAGCACGTCGTCGCTTGGAGCGGATTGACCAAAGCCTGGCAAGCGACCGCGGTACAGGAATTGCAGGTCCGACGATAAATTTTCGGGCTGAGCCGCCGCCGTCAAGCTCTTCGGGCGGCGACTCCACCGTCCTTTACCTGCTGTGCCCCCTCTGGCCAACTCGCCCTTCCCTTAACTGCGGTACCCATTCCCGTAGCTCCTCGGAAGCAAAGTGGAGCGATGTTTTCGGGCTGAGCCTGGCGCGTCCGTCCGTCCGTATGCGATTCACGCCCAGCCCGCGATGCCACAAGCTGCAGTTCCCTTATCCCTATCGCTTGCAACTGAGAAAAGGGAAACTTATCAACCACGCTCCAACATGCCGGCGACATGTCTGGGAGCTCAACCTCCACGCGCGTACTCAGTCAGAGTGTGTTGCTAGCTAACCTTGCACAATTCTCTGAGGGCAGTCGCGACACGGTGCACTTGCTCTCAGCTCGATGGACCATAATCATCCCGGATGGGGGGACCCCAATTTGCTTGAACCAGGCCTCTTGGACCGGCGGGGATAGTTTGCTACTCACTAGGAGGTGGCGGAGCGGTGTCCGTGTAGATAAGACCGGGCAGCTAAGTCTGTGCCGAGGGGTGCGAGTCCCCGACAACCTGCTAATTACGCGTGAAAGCTCGGTTGGAGTATAGTGCGCCCACGGTTACCACGGGGAATGGGTCGCGTAGCAGATGGGTGAGGGGCTCAGCCCTTTTCCGCCCCCATGGGGGCGCCCCGCTTGTCGGGTGCTGGGGGGACGGGGGCCCCCTACGCCGCCCCCTGGCCTTGCAGCTTTCAGAAGGGTTTTGGTGAGGATGGGTGCGTTGAGAGTCAGGCGCACGCGCAGCTGCGTGGGTGCGGAGCTCAGCTGCGGGAGGCATCACGCTGCAGACGTTTGTGGCCGTGGCGGGGTCACACGCTGGGTTGACGCGGCCTCATAAGGAGCCTCGATCCTCTGGTCCCACGCCCGGCACAAGGGCTTGCGTTGCTGCTCTTCCTGCGCCCAGCCGCAGGAGTCGCTGGGCCGTCTCTGCATGCAGCATGAGCGAAGAACCCAAGCAGGTTCGGGGGCGAGTGAGTGAGTTACACCAGTGCCCAAACGTGCCTGGACGCACGTAGGCACAGCCCGCGGGCTCACGCCCCCATCAAAGCTTTCCCCTCATAACCAAGCTCAGGTCAGACCCCGTACCGCATCCAGCCACCGCCTTCCAGCCGTAGCGCCCGCCCCAGGGGCGTCACCACCAGTCCGTGCCCTGCATTCAGAGCCTTCGCAACGGACCAGCGTTGCTATCTCATTTGGGCGCAGTCAAGTCTTCCAGGGACTACCGTAATCCCCCGAAATGGGCCGGATTAGTCAAGTGCAGGTAAGGACTGAGGCGCTGCCGCCGGCCTTAATAGTCAAGTGACAGGGGCCCTTGCAATCGTGCCTCAGCGGACACTGCTCGTCACTTTCCAGTTCGTCGGTCCGCGCAGTCAGGCACGGAGACATAGAGTGCAGTCACAGGGATGCAGCAGCCGCTAACGGACGCATGCAAAGCCGCGTGTTATGTGTCGTTAGTCGCGGGTGAGCAGGTGAGCACCCTTAAGCGAAGGCGCTCGCTCCGTACGTATGATGCTATGAGAGTGTTGACAACTGCAGAGGCTTTGCCAAAGTCGGTGGCGCATGAACGACATGCGTGCCCGAAGCCACACCCGCTGGCACCCCCCCGCCGCCCCTCTGGCCCACTACGCAAGCCTTGACTGCTGCGCAGCTCAGTGGTTTGCCCCCCTGGAACGTGCTGATAGGGCCCCCTGCTGACCCCACCGCCGCCCCCAGCCCCGGCGGAGCCCCCCGCCACCCAGCCCAGTAGCTCCCTTCCCCTCTTCCGCTGGCTGGCAAGCTGCACGGCTGGGCGGTGTAAAGCAAACATGGGTCGAAAACCGTGAGCTGGTGCAGCAACTAGTCAAGTAATAGCAAGGAGAACATCTTCCCCCCTGAGGAGGTTAGCGAAGTTCCTCAAGGAAAGACCTCAGATAGCAACACTGCCACGGACCTGAACGCCGCTGTCCACCGGCTGTCCACCCGCTGTCTCCCTTCCAGCAGCGCTCAAACACACCGTTGAGCCCTTCCTCCCCAGAACGGCAAGTGCCCGCCCGCAGCCGCTCTAGCACCTGATTCGACACCCCCCGCAGCAGCAGCCTGCTCACCATGCCAATCAATTTCTCCGCCTGGTCAACCCGCGCCACAAGCAAGCTCCTCAAACCGCCTTATAGTCCTCTTCCTCCTCTTCACCTCACAGTAGCCAACAAGGACTTCAGAAAAAGCGGCACGAGGAGGGAGCCGAGGCAATCCTCCACGCGCGCTGCCTTAGGCTCCCGGCGCAGACCACTCCGCTTGACCTCCACTTGTGAAAACAGCGTCCACAGCTTCAGGAAGACCTGGCCGATCCGAGAGCGCCCGCTCATACATGTTATCGAAACCACTGAGCTGCGCAGCAGTCCGGGCTTGCCCCCCCTTTTTTTGGGAGTGGGACTTGGGTTGCGTGTGCATGGCCGGTGGGTCGCCGGTGGGTCGCAGGCGGCGCAGGGGGCTGCGGGGGAAGGGAGGCCGCGTGGCCGCGGCACGGCACGTGCACCCCGTCGCGCTGCAACACGCGACGAGGCGCATCATGTAGGCGACACGCCTAATGCAGCATGCGTGGCACGTGCGGCTTGTCGCAGGAGCTTAAGCGTGCCTCGGGAGAACACCGCGAACGCGTCGGCAGTCCGCAAACGGGTCGCCCGCGTCCCTCGCCAGGGCTTCCCGCGGCCCCTGCGGCCTGCCCATTGCTTCAGACGGCACTCTGCTTCTACGCTGGGGCGCTGCCTGGCGGCGGGGGCCCGTGAGCGCGTCAACGACGCTTGAAATTCCTAATATACAAGATATTTAATTTTGAGAGAATCACCCACGGCGCTGCTTGCGACGTGACTGCATAGGCGTAGCCCCTGCTCCGCTCCCTTAGCGGAGTCTGGGGCAAGCCAACCTCATGTCTAACATGTATTGGCTCGGCAGTGGCCCAACACTGGACTGCTGGCCAGCTGAGTGGCCATCTCTTTTGCTGTCGAGTAGAAGTCCTTAGATGTGTCGTCCAAGGTGTCCCTTGAGAAGAGCCCCCACGCAATGAACTCAAAGGCAAAGCGTCCACTTGTGGCAGCATCTTCCGTGTCTGCACTGTTAACAACAACAGCAGCGTCATTGAACGTGTAGGGACACGTCGACATCAAGCAGATTGTTGATCGACTCACATGTACCGAAAGAGATCTTCGTACAAGCCCAGGGGCCATTGTACAACGCTCCCCGACGGTATGATGAAGGTAGCACAGCAAGAAGCAAACAGATTTGGGGTGTGCATTGTCACATTCCTGCACACGCCAGGAAGCATGCCAGCTATATCTGTCACACAGCCACACAAGCAACCGCCCCATGCCCACGCACCATCTACGTAGAAATGTCTGTGCTGCAACTGCGGATGGATCCGGGGTTTCATCCCGTAGCCTGCGCCGCCCTCCGAACCAATCTTCGATGTGCTCGTCTGCCTGGGACGTAAGCGATATCATTCGCGTGGCGATTGGGCGACCTGCAAGGAGCACCGCAAGCATTGTCAACACACGAAGCCCGCTAGCGGGGCGCTATTGCAGTGCAACTCTCTTTTTGCTACGTACGTTCTACGGCTGCCGTGTACCACAGTCTGCTCCGCGCAAAAAGAGCTGAAGGGCGGATGGGGAGGGGGGGGGGGATTGGCAGCACAGACGTAACCATGCTATTGTAAAGAGGTGGATCTGGTTGGATGAGGATTCATGAACGATGCACCAGGAGGGGTGGGAGGAAGAAGTTCATGACCGTATGCCATATTTTGGGTCCCCGAGCCCCCGAGCGAGGGAACCCCCCCCCAGTGCTGCTATCTTCCTTTCGTTCTCGTGCAAGTTTCGACCCATGTTTCGTGCCCATGTACCGAAGGGTTTGGCCCCGCCTGGCGCCCTTTCGGGCATGTGGGCCAAGCTGGGGAACACTTTCTGACAAGGTTTACCTGACACAAGGGTTCACGGTGTCAATTGCACACTCCCGAAGCGCTGAAACGCCAAGGAGACAGGGTTTGCAGGGGGTTTGCTTGACGGGGAACACTTTCTGACAAGGCTATCATGCTGACGCCGCACCAAAGGGTGCCTCCTGTGAGCCCCCCGAGCTCTGCACGGACAGGAATCAAGGTTCCTGAAGCGGGGAACACTTTCGGACGAGGGGCCCTAGCGCAGGGCACGACTGTGGCAGCTGCAAGACGGCCTCCCAACCCCTTGTACCGAAACCGAAAGCCAACGAAAGCCAAATTTCGTGCACATGTACCGAAAGTCACGATCCCTGGAGGGGGTTACTTTCGGTCACAGCCAAGAGCCAAGCCCCAGGAAGATAGCAGCACTGGACCCCCCCACCCCGGCGGCACGCGGTTTCCGCTCCCAACGGCCGGCTGTCGCAGGCCCCAGCCCCGAGCCGTCCGCTTAGGACCGGCCCTTCCTGGGCCACTTCACGGCCAGCCATCGGGGCCACAGGCCGAACAGGCAGAGCCCAGGGGTAGTGGCGTGCGAAGGGCTGCGGCCAGGAAGGGCAGTACTCGCAGCACGGCTGCCCACTGCTTCTGGGCTCCACAGCTGCATGCGCGTGCGGGCCCCGACGCAGTTCCTCGTCGTCCTCGTCAATCTCGAAAGGGAGCTGTGCTCCCATACCCCTCCGTCCACCCAGTGCCGCTGTGCCTACCTCCAGAGGGCGCACAGGTCCCTGACCACTGGGACCGGCAAGGGCGTGCACGCCTTGTGGCAGGGATTCCGTCCGCGGGCACGCTCTTTGCCGGTCCGGCAGCAGGTTGCAGCTATAGCAGCCTGAGCTTCTCGTCGCTAGGGGCGCTGCTGACTGCTCTATCGACATCCACTACTGGCTTTGGGTCGTGACCATGTTAGCATGTAGCTGGCGACTTGGCATAGGTTCAAATTTGCCTGCCTGGGATCAAATTTGGATCAAGTTGGCCGGCCCCCCAAGTTGGACACCCCCCCACCCCCCCCCCTCGCTGACCCCCGCCATATTTGTACGACAAAGTGTATTTGGTAGCTTTTGTGGTCCTCTATTAGATGCGGGTGGTCCGGAGGTGGGGAGGGGCATATGGTCTAAAGCTGCAGAGGCGCACCCCGCCTGGATGCACGCACACAAGCTGGCCCGGCGGCGGCGTTGGTAGTCCATCCCATCCCCATCCCCCTTCCGCCCCATCGAGCCCCTGCTGTGACCAGCTAATCCCCTATCACGCACCTTGACACGTGATGTGCCAGGATTCGCCGTGATCGTGCAAAAAAATGAAGCCAATCCGAGGCAAATTGTGGTAAAACTCCTGCCCAGTGTCCAGGAAAGTGTGTTGGGGTGCACCTGAAGGTAGAAGCAACTGAAGGGTTCCTCGGCTGCAACCGGGGTGTACGTGCTCTCGCTTACCAGAATGTAGGAATAAAACTGTAGCGGTAAGACGGCAGTCCACATTTGGTTAGTCTGCTGGCCGTGCGCGCATCGTGTGCGCAGCAGGTGGTGCACCCACCGGATATGCCTCGTTGCCGTGGTTTGGCACTAAGTGGCGTTCGTGGACCGTAATCCCGCATCGAAGCGACCAACTGTTTAGCGGTGTCTCCTCCTCCATCTTGCGGTACTTGAAAACCTCCGCATTGGTAAGGCCCATGTCCGCGATGTATCCTACGGGAGGGACAGCAGTTCATATTATGTCCTGTCAACCACGGAACTCCTTATCAGGTGGCTCTTCTGGAGCCCGAACATCAAACATATTGTGTCAGGGCGCCAAGAGCCAGATTAGCCAGATCTATTGATTGCTGGAGATGGGACATCAGTAGATAGAACCCGCTGTCCTTTCATCTGCGGAGCGAGGAGCGGTGTAGAGGCACCCGCAGAGGAACTAACTGCGATGCTGGCAGATGGGACGCAAGAGCAAGGGAGACATCAGGAGATTCTCAACCCGAACCAGGTACTACCTGGTCCCTAGTAGGGCCTGGACTAAGAGCAACCGCCGCGCGTGTGCTTGGGCGGGTGCCTGACTGCGGTAGGTGGCCGTGTACGAATCCCGCAAGAGTCGGAGCCAGGTGGCGCGTGAAAGGCCGCAAGTAAGATCCTTCCGCCGCCGGTAGGCCTCCATCCACCCCTGACTACACCCGTGCTTCATCATCCACTGCCCGCCAGGCGGGTTCCATTCCCCCCGGCTCCCCAGGACCTGTCCATGCATCTACGCACCCCTGCTGACTTTGCTGACTAGATAGGTTAAACGCGCAGCCAACGGTTGCGGTAGTTTCATGCGGGGGAGCCCGAGCAACGCGGCACGCGGCGGCCTGTGTCATCGCCAGGCGAAGACTAACCAGGGTGCATGCACCGCAATATGCCTACCCTTTCACTCATGATTGCAGCCTGCGCAGGCTGCAATCATGCGGCAGCATGCTGCCGCATGCATAGCCATCCACGATCCGTGTGAACGCGACAAACGCGCAGCCAGCTAGAGTGGGGACGATGGGGCGGGACGCACATGCGTCTCGACCATGTGGAGAGACTGCCAACCTGGACTGGTACTTTATCAGTCCGCGAGAAACCCGGGAGCCGCTGCTGCTCGCGCGGCTGACGAATTTAGTAGCGCGCGAGCGACTCAATGAGCAACGCAAGCGTTGATTTAAGCCCCGCCCCAACGTCCCTCACTCACTGTAGCGGCAGCTTGGCCGATGTCCCCCAATGATGACGTGAACATCGCCCTTGTTAAGGGAGGGCGAAAGACAAGGCATTTGGGGTTGATGAGCCAGATATCTGCTGCTGCCGCCAAGGCGCGACGCTGCGGTGCAAAGCACCAAAGTCGATATAATGTACAGGAAGGTCGCGGAAGAGCCCCGTGCTATCATTCTTAGCACAACTGAGTTCGGCTGTATGTCGCCGGCGGCAACGCGGCGTGCAGCGGCAGTGTGCGGGCTTGCTTGAGGGTAGCTGGTAGCTAGAGACGGCAAGGGCTTTGCCCCAAAGCTGATGTTGCTAATAATAAACTTGCATTACCGCGGGCGGAATGATGTTAGCATGAGGCGGGGCTTTTTAGGCTTTTTCGAGCGTACGCCTGGCGCGAACTGCTTGAACATCCCCGCAGTGGTTCTGGCCCAGTATGGGTTGCTGTGCACGCGCTGTCGAAGCGCTATCACCAGCAACAGGCGGCAGCAGCAGGATGCATGTATGCCACAAAGCGGCCCGCCCATCCTTTAAACAGCTTGGCGGCTCCCCCCTGCCCCCCGTTGCTTGCGCAGTAGCGTCAGACTCAGCATAAATGAGCATTACTGAAAGCGGGGGATTGCGGGCCGGTGCCGACCCTACAGACTTGCTCGCTCCGCCGCCGCGATACAGCAGACTCGCTCGCGAAGTGGTCAAGCCTGCTTTCGCCTTCGTGTTCCGCTCAAAGGAGAAATGAGGAATAGCACTACAAACCTCACGCAACGCAGGGACTGCCTGCTGTTGTGCCCCGGCCAGCAATTGCCGACTTTTATGCTCGCACGCCTGGAGTTATGAACTGGCCCGAACACCGGGCTCGGAGCTGTGACAGTCCGGTCGGAGAAAAATGCCGGGAAAGAGGGCTGAGAGCCATGCAACGCACGCAGGGGCCCGCAAGGGATGGACCGCATGGAGGCAGCATGGCAGCATACTGGTAGGCAGGCAGCAGGTGGCGCAAGGCAGTGCAAGCAGGAAAGCAGTACTGCCAGGAACGGCAGCAGAGAGCAACGCAGCATTTACTCAGGAGAATGTAAAGAAACATCGAGTAAAGAAACATCAACGCACCCCTAGCGTTGCTGGCGGGGCTGCTGGGGTGCCGCGCGCCTCGCGCAGGGCACCCCGGCAGCCCCGAAACCCAGCCCTGACACATAAAACCAGCACAATAAATTAGGAAGCATAGAAGGGTGAACATTACAGTGCAACTGCTGGGAAGCTAGAGGCTGTCGGCGCGCGTAGGGGCCGGAGCTGGCGTGCCGAACCGGAGCCAGCTCTGTGCCCGGATTTCGGGCCGCCAGTCGCGTTCGCGTTTTGCTGCCTATCTCGCTGCTGTAGGGCTCCTGAGTACTATCCAAGGCTAGAGGGCGGCGGGGGCGGGCTGTTGGGACGCGCAGGGGCCGGAGCTGGCGTGTCGAATCGGAGCCGGCTCTGTGCCCGGATTTCGGGCCACCAGTCCGCATTCGCATTACGCAGCCAAACTCGCTGCTTTAGAGCTCCCTCATTATGTGTGATCAAATCGGCGTGGGCTGGGGCGTGATCGCGTCCTGGCGTGCGCCCAGCTCGCTGGGCATGCTCGGGGCTGCTGGTCCGCGAGTCGCTCCGGCTCACGAAAGCCCTCGCTGACGCTGGGACAGTCTAAGCTATGCCCATGTCAACTGCGTGAGGGCGCGGAAGTGTTGACGCGCGGTAGACAAGCGCAGAACCGATTGACTCGGTCTGTTGCAGAGGTCGACAACTGAGTCCCAGGACGGTTCCTACAGCGCATGAGTGATGTTGCCGTCTGCTTTATGCGTGTGTATGTAATGACCAGCCACTGTTCGCCGCGGTGTGGAAAAACAGCCCACCCATCCATCGGGGTTGGGATCGCGACAGGGCGCGACGCCTCTGCCCAGCAGCTGCAATACCACTTGCAGCGCTGCCCTGTCAACGTCAAGCACAGGGAGCTCTTGCTTCAACATATTGTTTGACTCTCGTGATTCAGCCTCCGCGACTTGACAGCGTGAGCTATCGGCGGCAGTTACCCCTTGTGCTACTCATAACAGCAAGGCCGCAAGAACACTGTCGCGGCCAAGGCCTTGCGACGAGCTGTCCATGAAAGCCCGACGACGATTGCGCGAACGGTGTTTCTCAATACCTTCAATGATGGTCTCTTTCAGCTATGGGAGCACATAGCAGAGCGGGGAACCCGCGGCGCAACGGGAGCGCCTCAGGAGCAGGAGTGCCCCCCCTCCCCGCTCTCCCCCCCCTCGACATGCACGCGATAACTTGCCCCATGCCCTTGGCACATCAGTGTCGAGCTGAGCGAAATGAAAAGGATGACAAAGGGGGGCAGCAGCTACGGCAGGGCAAGGGAGGCGGGAGGGGAGGCCGTGTACAGGGATGCTTGTAAGTGGGGCGGCATGTTGTCCACCCCCCTGCCGCCCGTCCCTGCCCTGCACGCCCGCCCCCGCCCCCCTCCAGGTCACGGTCACCGGCCGGGAAGCAGGCCCAAGGCACTGCAGCCCTCGGGTGCGGGGAAGGAGGGCAGGCGGCCGTGTCCTTTCACCAGCAGGGCCCCTAGGCACATGCTAGCACGGGGCACAAAGCCTGGGTGGGGCGGTGGTCAGGTGCAGGCGTGGAGGGGATGGATGTGTGGTTGGGAGAGGTGCATGGGCCGGGGGACCCGCACGGACCCTGGTCAAAGTGGTATCTGTGCTTGTTCCCAGCCGCATCCGGCCGTGTCCTTTCACCAGCAGGGCCCCTAGGCGCATGCTAGCACGGGGCACAAACGCTGGGTGGGGCGGTGGTCAGGTGCAGGCGTGGAGGGGATGGATGTGTGGTTGGGAGAGGTACATGGGCCGGGGGACCCGCACGGACCCTGGTCAAAGCGGTATCTGTGCTTGTTCCCAGCCGCATCCGGCCGTGTCCTTTCACCAGCAGGGCCCCTAGGCGCATGCTAGCACGGGGCACAAACGCTGGGTGGGGCGGTGGTCAGGTGCAGGCGTGGAGGGGATGGATGTGTGGTTGGGAGAGGTGCATGGGCCGGGGGACCCGCACGGACCCTGGTCAAAGTGGTATCTGTGCTTGTTCCCAGCCGCATCCGGCCGTGTCCTTTCACCAGCAGGGCCCCTAGGCGCATGCTAGCTCGGGGCACAAACGCTGGGTGGGGCGGTGGTCAGGTGCAGGCGTGGAGGGGATGGATGTGTGGTTGGGAGAGGTGCATGGGCCGGGGGACCCGCACGGACCCTGGTCAAAGTGGTATCTGTGCTTGTTCCCAGCCGCATCCGGCCGTGTCCTTTCACCAGCAGGGCCCCTGGGCGCATGCTAGCACGGGGCACAAACGCTGGGTGGGGCGGTGGTCAGGTGCAGGCGTGGAGGGGATGGATGTGTGGTTGGGAGAGGTGCATGGGCCGGGGGACCCGCACGGACCCTGGTCAAAGTGGTATCTGTGCTTGTTCCCAGCCGCATCCGGCCGTGTCCTTTCACCAGCAGGGCCCCTAGGCGCATGCTAGCACGGGGCACAAACGCTGGGTGGGGCGGTGGTCAGGTGCAGGCGTGGAGGGGATGGATGTGTGGTTGGGAGAGGTACATGGGCCGGGGGACCCGCACGGACCCTGGTCAAAGTGGTATCTGTGCTTGTTCCCAGCCGCATCCGGCCGTGTCCTTTCACCAGCAGGGCCCCTAGGCGCATGCTAGCACGGGGCACAACGCTGGGTGGGGCGGGTGGTCAGGTGCAGGCGTGGAGGGGATGGATGTGTGGTTGGGAGAGGTACATGGGCCGGGGGACCCGCACGGACCCTGGTCAAAGTGGTATCTGTGCTTGTTCCCAGCCGCATCCGGCCGTGTCCTTTCACCAGCAGGGCCCCTAGGCGCATGCTAGCACGGGGCACAAACGCTGGGTGGGGCGGTGGTCAGGTGCAGGCGTGGAGGGGATGGATGTGTGGTTGGGAGAGGTGCATGGGCCGGGGGACCCGCACGGACCCTGGTCAAAGTGGTATCTGTGCTTGTTCCCAGCCGCATCCGGCCGTGTCCTTTCACCAGCAGGGCCCCTAGGCGCATGCTAGCACGGGGCACAAACGCTGGGTGGGGCGGTGGTCAGGTGCAGGCGTGGAGGGGATGGATGTGTGGTTGGGAGAGGTGCATGGGCCGGGGGACCCGCACGGACCCTGGTCAAAGTGGTATCTGTGCTTGTTCCCAGCCGCATCCGGCCGTGTCCTTTCACCAGCAGGGCCCCTAGGCGCATGCTAGCACGGGGCACAAACGCTGGGTGGGGGCGGTGGTCAGGTGCAGGCGTGGAGGGGATGGATGTGTGGTTGGGAGAGGTACATGGGCCGGGGGACCCGCACGGACCCTGGTCAAAGTGGTATCTGTGCTTGTTCCCAGCCGCATCCGGCCGTGTCCTTTCACCAGCAGGGCCCCTAGGCGCATGCTAGCACGGGGCACAAACGCTGGGTGGGGCGGTGGTCAGGTGCAGGCGTGGAGGGGATGGATGTGTGGTTGGGAGAGGTGCATGGGCCGGGGACCCGCACGGACCCTGGTCAAAGTGGTATCTGTGCTTGTTCCCAGCCGCATCCGGCCGTGTCCTTTCACCAGCAGGACCCCTAGGCGCATGCTAGCTCGGGGCACAAACGCTGGGTGGGGCGGTGGTCAGGTGCAGGCGTGGAGGGGATGGATGTGTGGTTGGGAGAGGTGCATGGGCCGGGGGACCCGCACGGACCCTGGTCAAAGTGGTATCTGTGCTTGTTCCCAGCCGCATCCGGCCGTGTCCTTTCACCAGCAGGGCCCCTAGGCGCATGCTAGCTCGGGGCACAAACGCTGGGTGGGGGCGGTGGTCAGGTGCAGGCGTGGAGGGGATGGATGTGTGGTTGGGAGAGGTACATGGGCCGGGGGACCCGCACGGACCCTGGTCAAAGTGGTATCTGTGCTTGTTCCCAGCCGCATCCGGCCGTGTCCTT
Source organism: Edaphochlamys debaryana (assembly GCA_016858145.1). Lineage (NCBI taxonomy): Eukaryota > Viridiplantae > Chlorophyta > Chlorophyceae > Chlamydomonadales > Edaphochlamys > Edaphochlamys debaryana. The sequence goes on along the minus strand of JAEHOE010000204.1, from coordinate 4,040 downwards.
TCACCAGCAGGGCCCCTAGGCGCATGCTAGCACGGGGGCACAAACGCTGGGTGGGGCGGTGGTCAGGTGCAGGCGTGGAGGGGATGGATGTGTGGTTGGGAGAGGTGCATGGGCCGGGGGACCCGCACGGACCCTGGTCAAAGTGGTATCTGTGCTTGTTCCCAGCCGCATCCGGCCGTGTCCTTTCACCAGCAGGGCCCCTAGGCGCATGCTAGCTCGGGGCACAACGCTGGGTGGGGCGGTGGTCAGGTGCAGGCGTGGAGGGGATGGATGTGTGGTTGGGAGAGGTACATGGGCCGGGGGACCCGCACGGACCCTGGTCAAAGTGGTATCTGTGCTTGTTCCCAGCCGCATCCGGCCGTGTCCTTTCACCAGCAGGGCCCCTAGGCGCATGCTAGCACGGGGCACAAACGCTGGGTGGGGCGGTGGTCAGGTGCAGGCGTGGAGGGGATGGATGTGTGGTTGGGAGAGGTGCATGGGCCGGGGGACCCGCACGGACCCTGGTCAAAGTGGTATCTGTGCTTGTTCCCAGCCGCATCCGGCCGTGTCCTTTCACCAGCAGGGCCCCTAGGCGCATGCTAGCACGGGGCACAAACGCTGGGTGGGGGCGGTGGTCAGGTGCAGGCGTGGAGGGGATGGATGTGTGGTTGGGAGAGGTGCATGGGCCGGGGGACCCGCACGGACCCTGGTCAAAGTGGTATCTGTGCTTGTTCCCAGCCGCATCCGGCCGTGTCCTTTCACCAGCAGGACCCCTAGGCGCATGCTAGCTCGGGGCACAAACGCTGGGTGGGGCGGTGGTCAGGTGCAGGCGTGGAGGGGATGGATGTGTGGTTGGGAGAGGTGCATGGGCCGGGGGACCCGCACGGACCCTGGTCAAAGTGGTATCTGTGCTTGTTCCCAGCCGCATCCGGCCGTGTCCTTTCACCAGCAGGGCCCCTAGGCGCATGCTAGCTCGGGGCACAAACGCTGGGTGGGGCGGTGGTCAGGTGCAGGCGTGGAGGGGATGGATGTGTGGTTGGGAGAGGTGCATGGGCCGGGGGACCCGCACGGACCCTGGTCAAAGTGGTATCTGTGCTTGTTCCCAGCCGCATCCGGCCGTGTCCTTTCACCAGCAGGGCCCCTGGGCGCATGCTAGCTCGGGGCACAAACGCTGGGTGGGGCGGTGGTCAGGTGCAGGCGTGGAGGGGATGGATGTGTGGTTTGGGAGAGGTACATGGGCCGGGGGACCCGCACGGACCCTGGTCAAAGTGGTATCTGTGCTTGTTCCCAGCCGCATCCGGCCGTGTCCTTTCACCAGCAGGGCCCCTAGGCGCATGCTAGCACGGGGCACAAACGCTGGGTGGGGCGGTGGTCAGGTGCAGGCGTGGAGGGGATGGATGTTGTGGTTGGGAGAGGTGCATGGGCCGGGGGACCCGCACGGACCCTGGTCAAAGTGGTATCTGTGCTTGTTCCCAGCCGCATCCGGCCGTGTCCTTTCACCAGCAGGGCCCCTAGGCGCATGCTAGCTCGGGGCACAAACGCTGGGTGGGGCGGTGGTCAGGTGCAGGCGTGGAGGGGATGGATGTGTGGTTGGGAGAGGTACATGGGCCGGGGGACCCGCACGGACCCTGGTCAAAGTGGTATCTGTGCTTGTTCCCAGCCGCATCCGGCCGTGTCCTTTCACCAGCAGGGCCCCTAGGCGCATGCTAGCACGGGGCACAAACGCTGGGTGGGGCGGTGGTCAGGTGCAGGCGTGAGGGGATGGATGTGTGGTTGGGAGAGGTGCATGGGCCGAGGGGACCGCACGGACCCTGGTCAAAGTGGTATCTGTGCTTGTTCCCAGCCGCATCCGGCCGTGTCCTTTCACCAGCAGGGCCCCTAGGCGCATGCTAGCACGGGGCACAACGCTGGGTGGGGCGGTGGTCAGGTGCAGGCGTGGAGGGGATGGATGTGTGGTTGGGAGAGGTTGCATGGCCGGGGGACCCGCACGGGACCCTGGTCAAAGTGGTATCTGTGCTTGTTCCCAGCCGCATCCGGCCGTGGTCCTTTCAACCCAGCAGGACCCCTAGGCGCATGCTAGCTCGGGGCACAAACGCTGGGTGGGGCGGTGGTCAGGTGCAGGCGTGGAGGGGATGGATGTGTGGTGGGAGAGGTGCATGGGCCGGGGGGACCCGCACGGACCCTGGTCAAAGTGGTATCTGTGCTTGTTCCCAGCCGCATCCGGCCGTGTCCTTTCACCAGCAGGGCCCCTAGGCGCATGCTAGCTCGGGGCACAAACGCTGGGTGGGGCGGGTGGTCAGGTGCAGGCGTGGAGGGGATGGATGTGTGGTTGGGAGAGGTGCATGGGCCGGGGACCCGCACGGACCCTGGTCAAAGTGGTATCTGTGCTTGTTCCCAGCCGCATCCGGCCCGTGTCCTTTCACCAGAGGGCCCCTAGGCGCATGCTAGCTCGGGGCACAAAACGCTGGTGTGGGCGGTGTCAGGTGCAGGCGTGGAGGGGGATTGGATGTGTGGTTGGGAAGAGGTGCATGGCCGGGGGGACCCAGCAGGACCCTGGTCAAAGTGGTATCTGTGCTTGTTCCCAGCCGCATCCGGCCGTGTCCTTTCACCAGCAGGGCCCCTAGGCGCATGCTAGCACGGGGCACAAACGCTGGGTGGGGCGGTGGTCAGGTGCAGGCGTGGAGGGGATGGATGTGTGGTTGGGAGAGGTGCAATGGGCCGGGGGACCAGCACGGACCCTGGTCAAAGTGGTATCTGTGCTTGTTCCCAGCCGCATCCGGCCGTGTCCTTTCACCAGCAGGGCCCCTAGGCGCATGCTAGCTCGGGGCACAAACGCTGGGTGGGGCGGGTGTCAGGTGGCAGGCGTGGTGGAGGGGATGGATGTGTGGTTGGAGAGGTACATGGGCCGGGGGACCCGCACGGACCCTGGTCAAAGTGGTATCTGTGCTTGTTCCCAGCCGCATCCGGCCGTGTCCTTTCACCAGCAGGGCCCCTAGTGCGCATGCTTAGCACGGGCAACAAACTGGCCCTGGGTGGGGCGGTGGTCAGGTGCAGGCGTGGAGGGGACGGATGTGTGGTTGGGAGAGGTACATGGGCCGGGGGACCCGCACGGACCCTGGTCAAAGTGGTATCTGTGCTTGTTCCAGCCGCATCCGGCCGTGTCCCTTTCACCAGCAGGGCCCCTAGGCGCATGCTAGCACGGGGCACAAAACGCTGGGTGGGGCGGTGGTCAGGTTGCAGGCGTGGAGGGGGGATGGATGTGTGGTTGGGAGAGGTACATGGGCCGGGGGACCCGCACGGACCCTGGTCAAAGTGGTATCTTGTGCTTGTTCCCAGCCGCATCGGCCGTGTCCTTTCACCAGCAGGACCCCTAGGCGCATGCTAGCTCGGGGCACAACGCTGGGTGGGGCGGGGTGGTCAGGTGCAGGCGTGGAGGGGATGGATGTGTGGTTGGGAGAGGTGCATGGGCCGGGGGACCGCACGGACCCTGGTAAGTGGTCTGTGCTTGTTGTCCCAGCCGCATCCGGCCGTGTCCTTTCACCAGCAGGGCCCCTAGGCGCATGCTAGCTCGGGGCAAAACGCTGGGTGGGGGGCGGTGGGCAGGTGCAGGCGTGGAGGGGATGGATGTGTGGTTGGGAGAGGTGCATGGGCCGGGGGACCCGCACGGACCCTGGTCAAAGTGGTATCTGTGCTTGTTCCCAGCCGCATCGGCCGTGTCCTTTCACCAGCAGGACCCCTAGGCGCATGCTAGCTCGGGGCACAAACGCTGGGTGGGGCGGTGGTCAGGTGCAGGCGTGGAGGGGATGGATGTGTGGTTGGGAGGAGTGCATGGGCCGGGGGACCCGCAAGGACCCTGGTCAAAGTGGTATCTGTGCTTGTTCCCAGCCGCATCCGGCAGCTTGTCCTTTCACCAGCAGGGCCCCTAGGCGCATGCTAGCACGGGGCACAAACGCTGGGTGGGGCGGTGGTCAGGTGCAGGCGTGGAGGGGATGGATGTGTGGTTGGGAGAGGTGCATGGGCGGGGGACCCGCAAGGACCTGGTCAAAGTGGTATCTGTGCTT